>CAUYON010027644.1:0-30131 GCA_963573935.1 Arctocebus calabarensis
CAATATCCTATAATCTCTGTGCTCTCAACTGCAGTTCTTTGGGTTGCATATTTTCCTTATTCCTCTCCATGTCTAGCTGGATTGCAGAGTTAAGTTTATGATTATGAAATAAAAACTAAATAATAAAAAAAAATAAAAATAAATAAATAAATAAATACATAAATAAATAATCCAGTTAGAAAATGGACAAAGACATGAAGAGACATTCCATCAAAAAGAATATACAAATGGCAAATAAACACATGTAAAAGATATTCAACATTGTTAACCATAGAAATGCAAATTATAACTCTGAGGTATCATAGTCATATAAGTCCTCTATTAGAATGACTAAGATAATGACAACATGACAACTCTTGCTAGTTGTCAGCTGGCTGGGGTGGCTCATGTGTGTAATCTTAGCACCCTGGGGGACTGAGGCAGGAGGATCCCTTGACTTGAGAGGAGTTCAAGACCAGCCTTAACAAAGTGAAACCCCATCTATATTAAAAATAGAAAAACTAGCTGGGCATTTGTAATGTGTGCCTATATTTCCAGATATTTGGGAAGCTGAAGCAAGAGGATCACTTGAGCATAGAAGTTTGAGATTGCTGTTAGCCAGGCTGAGGCCACAACTCTCTAGCCTGGGCAACAGAGTGAGACTGTGTCTCAAAAACAAAAAAATCCAATAAACAACAAAAACCCTTGCTAGTCATTTCTTATATGGTTTTCTTTTTTGAATGTATACTATGAGCCATTGTTTGTTTTTACTATGACTTCACTAGCATATCCTTAAACCATTTACAAAAATTCATAGTAACATTCTTCATAATAAAAAGGAATGGCAGGGCGGCGCCTGTGGCTCAAAAGAGTAGGGCACCGGCCCCATATGCCGGAGGTGGCAGATTCAAACCCTGCACTGGCCAAAAACTGCAAAAAAAAAAAAAAAAAAAGCAATAACTAAGAAAATGCAGTGAAGGCTATGTTAATCAGTTTGATGAAAGTATTTCAAATTGTATATAAAACCAGCACATTGTACCCCATAATTGCATTAATGTACACAACTATGATTTAATAAATAAATAAATCTCCAGGACTAAAATAAAATAAAAAGGAATGATCCTGTCTTGATTTTTGGAAGACAGGTTTTTAGTTTTTTGCTTTTATCTTTCTTTCCTTCAGTTCTTTATTGCTTTTCTCTGTCCTTTTAATAACTCTCTTTGTATAACTTGTTTTCCTCTTTTTTTTTGTTCTTTGTAGTTGAATTTTCTCAAATTTGATTTATTAGCAAAAACTTTAGCAGTTGGTGGTGGTGTTCTTAGGTCTCTAACTATAATTTACCACTAGTTTTTTTTTTAATCTAAAACTAATAAGTTCAATTTTTTTTTCCTAGTTAGTCTCAATAATTCAGAGAATATTTCTCGTGGATTTTTTAGGAAAAGTAATTTGGTGACTAATTTTCTAACAATTTCAAACAAATATCTTCCCGGTGTCTTAGAAGAATGATGGTTTCATGGTTGGAGGGTGGAAGAGTTTGTTTTGGAGCCTACACTGGGCAACCCTGTAATGGAGCCAGATCCTGCTTAGCAGAAAAATCAAATTTCTGGCATATGACTTTATAAACAAAGGGACAAGTCTCCTTTTGGAATGATACCTTCTATCATCCTGGTTGTAATTTGCTAGGAGCCATCTTTCCCCAACGTGCTAGTGACAAACCAGGAATTATCTAGAGAGCATTCTATGACTCTGGGAATAGCTAATATCTGTAGCCCCCTGGCCCAGGGTGACTATTGAATACTTGAAGTGTGGCAAATGTAGTTGAATAAGTAAATGTTTGCTTAAATTTAAATTTATTTATTTATTTTTTTGAGACAAGAGTCTAGCTGTCACCCTGGGTAGTGCCATGGCGTCAGAGCTCACGGCAAACTCAAACTCTTGGGCTTAAGTGGTTCTCTTGCCTCAGCCTCCCAAGTAGCTGGGACTACAGGCACCCGCTACAATGTCCGGCTATTTTTTTTTTCTTTGTGGTTGTCATTGTTGTTTGGCAGGCCTGGGCTAGATTCGAACCCGCCAGCTCCCGTGTATGTGGCTGGTGCCCTAGCCACTGAGCCACAGGCCCCGAGCCTTATTTATTTATTTATTTTATATTTTTTTGAGACAGAGCCTCAAGCTGTCCCTCTGGGTAGAGTGCCATGGCATCACAGCTCACAGCAACCTCCAATTCCTGGGCTCAAGTGAGTCTCCTGCCTCCGCCTCCCAAATAGCTGGGACTACAGGTGCCTGCCACAATGCACGGCCATTTTTTGGTTGCAGCCGTCATTATTGTTTTTCGAATCCAGCCGGGCCCAGGCTGGATTCGAACCCGCCAGCTCAGGTGTACGTGGCTGGCACCTTAGCCACTTGAGCCACAGGCGCCGAGCCATATTTATTTATTTTTAATAGGAAAAAGGCTTTCATTTAAGCCAGTGGAGTTTATGGCATAGAAGAATTCAAAATGGCTATGCTCACCAACTGGCTTGGTCTTTCCCCTTTTATCTCCAGTCCGAAAAGTTCCAACCCTTGGCTTGGTGCCTGTAGCTCAGCAGCTAGAGTGTCAGCCACATACCCCAGAGTTGGCGGGTTCGAATCCAACCTAGGCCTGCCAAACAATGACAACTACAACCAAAAAATAGCCAGGTGTTGTGGTGGGCATTTGTAGTCCTCCCTACTTGGGAGGCTGAGACAAGAGAATCACTTTAGCCCAAGAATTTGATGTTGCTTGTGAGCTGTGACATCATGGCACTCTACCAAAGGTGACATAGTGAGACTCTGTCTAAAAAAAAAAAAAGTTCCCACCCACAGGTACCTTTCTCATTGATCAGTTTGAATCAAGAAGGAGAAACTGTTCCAGCCCACACAGAACTACAGGATCTCGCAGAAGTGGAAATTTCCAGGTCCCAGGAAGTCAAGTTTCTACCATTTCCTAAGACCTCACCCTTCCCAGGTATCCTCTCTCATTTCCCCATTTTTGAGACTCCACATGTATTTTAATTTGGGTCTCAGTATCAGCTTGCTTCTGCATAAGCCAGTATTAATCACTTTTCACATTTGACTTTACATCACTTTTCTACAAAATCTAAGCCATAGAGGTATTTCTGACCTGTCCTATAGTTTATTTTTTTTTGAGATAGAAGCTGTCACCCTGGGTAGTGCCGTGGCATCACAGCTCACAGCAACCTCCAATTCCTGGGCTCAAGCGAGTCTCCTGCCTCTGTCTCCCAAGTAGCTGGGACTACAGGCACCCGCCACAACGCCCGGCCATTTTTTGGTTGCAGCTGTCACTGTTGTTTGGCGGGTCCAGGCTGGATTCGAACTCGTGAGCTCAGGTGTACGTGGCTGGCGCCTTAGCCCGTTGAGCCACAGGCGCCAAGCCCTATAGTTTATTTTTTAGCTTCTTCTGCTGCAGCACCTTCACATGGTACTACAAGCATCAAACTTCAGAGATTTAAATTTAAATAGCATCATGTAGCTAGCATATTAGACAATGCAGATCTAGAGGGATCACCGAGGACTTTGGGGTTGTAGATGAGTTTGCCAATTCCTAGTTTTATGGCCTTGGGTTAGCTATTTAACCTCTAAGTTTTGATTTTTTTTTTTTTTTTTTTTGCAGTTTTTGGCAGGGACCAGTTTTGAACCCGCCATCCCAGGTACATGGGGCTGGCGCCTACTCCTTGAGCCACAGGTGCTGCACAGAGTTTGATTTTTTTTTTCTCTTTTGAGACGGAGCCTCCAGCTGTCACCCTGGGTAGATTCTATGGCATCACAGTTCACAGCAACCTCAAACTCTTGGGCTTAAGTGATTCTGTTGCCTCAGCCTCCCAAGTAGCTGGGACTACAGGCACCCACCACTACACCTGGCTACTTTTTGATTGTAGTTGTTATTGTTGTTTGGCAGGCCTGGGTTGGGTTCAAACCTGCCAACTCTGGTGTATATATGGCTGGCGCCCTAGCAGCTGAGCTACAGGCACCGAGCCTGAGTTTTGTTTTGTTCTTTTTTTCAACCAATGGGCCTAAAATTATACCTATCTTTTTATAGGCTGTTATAACAATATAAGAAATCTGCAGTATCTGGAACACCGCTTAGTACACGGTAGATGCTCAGTATATAATAACTGTTGTTAATGTTATTTCCCCTTGCTTTTATTTCCACTTTTGGCATAAAACCTATCAGCTTGTATTTTCCTTGTAATCTCATTTAATTATTTTTCTGTAAGACTGGTATTTCAGAACTATTCTGGGTAAAGGGCCTTGTCGTCAGAATTGGTGATAAGAAGTGACCCTGGCAGGGCACGGGTACAAGGCTTATGCTTTGGAGAGAGAGGACATAGGGTTAAAACATTTCACTCAACCGAATTGAGACTCAAAGGCCAAGCTCAGGCAGGGGTGCCCAGAAAGTCATAGATTTTGTGAATGGCAGACAAGCTCCAAGACAGAGGGCAAGGACTGGATGAGGTTCAGCTGGTTCTCAGGACTCATGGAACACAAAATTTGATTAAATGAAGAAAGAAGAAAACCTTCCTAAAGAAAATGAGTTAGTAAATTCAGAGAACAGGCTTTATGGGACAGTGAATAAGACCATCTGGAGCAGATGGGGGAGTAAGAATGGGGTCTCAATATCCCATCATGAAGCTTGGATAAGGGAAAGTAGAGAAAGTTTTACATAGGAGCATAATGACTTCAGTAATAACTTTCAGCTTGGTTGCTTCTCACTGGCACTCTACTAAGGACTGAGGTTAAACATTTATGAAGCCCCTTCAAGGCCAGAGTAGGGATTTGAGGGATTTCAGATTCCCAGAGACCTTGTCAGATTCCCTGACAGTTGCAGGGACAGAGGACAGAAGCTTAGCCAACTGGGCATTGATTGCTTAAAAAACAAGCAATCACCACAAAACCAAGTAAGGCTACGCCTAGGAATTCTCAGCCAGTGCCAGACATGGACACAGGAAGTCCAGGGGCAGAAAGTGCTCAAGGCCACGTGAGCAGGGGGCAATTTGGTGATGATCAAGGAAGTGGTGCTTAGAGGGCAGTGCTGCAGGTCACAGAGGAAGTGTGATGAGGTGCCAAGGTATTAGAACAGGTCTTTGAGACCCAGAGCAAAAGCTCAGTTTGATGAATTGGGGTAGGAGAGCTAAGAGTAAGGTTCTGGGAAGACATGAAGGCAATTTTTGGAACACAGGGGAGTGGAAACCAGTGGTCAGTTCTAAACCTGAGCACCGCCGTGCAAGCAACGTGAGAGATGTGGGGAGGAGGCAGGAGTCACCACTACGCTGCTGCGGGACAGAAGGGACTCTTCACGTGGGGATGCCATAGGGCTCGTCTGGGAGCTGCCGGGAGCTACAGGGAGCAGAAGACAGGAGAGGAGAAGGGCCCGGTAGACTTTAAATTCTGTGTCTTAACTGAGTCCTTATTTCCCTATTGTCTGTTCACCTCTGGAGACTGGTCTCCAGAGATAGAAAGCAGGTGCTGTAGTTTTTACTGAGAGGAGCTTGTACTAACCACTGATCTTACTTCCCCTACCCTACCTTTTGCCTCTACAAAAAGGCTTGGGACCCCAGCGGTTTTCTGGGCTATCCTAAATCAGGTCAGACCAAGCCCATCTTATTTTCACTGTTGCCCATTCTCACCCAGACAAATTCTGCTGCCTGGGCCAGAGAGCTCAAGCAGGGACTGCTGGCTGATGGGGCCAAGGCCAGTCTTTAATCCCTATAGAGACCACAGGGACTGAGAGTGGGAAGGGAGCCAAGCACAGGCTGTATCTTGTTAAACGAGTCTGCTTCAGCTACAGCTCCAGTCTCAGAAATGGGTCTAAAATCCCAGCTGGTAAGCTATTTATTTGCAAAGAAACCAAAAATTCCCACCAGCTAAAAAGATGGATGTGCTCTTGAATAGTTCAGAAGTAGCTGTGTTGCCTCGGTGCCTGTGGTTCAACGGGCTAAGGTGCCAGCCACGTACACCTGAGCTGGCGGGTTTGAATCCAGCCCAGGCGCGCCAAATAATAATGATGGCTGCAACCAAAAAATGACCGGGCGTTGTGGCAGGTGCCTGTAGTCCCAACTACTTGGGAGGCAGAGGCAAGAGACTCACTTGAGCCCAGGAATTGGAGGTTGCTGTGAGCTGTAATGCCACAGCACTCTATCCAGGGTGACAGCTTGAGGCTCTGTCTCAAAAAAAAAAAAGAAGTAGCTGTGTTATGAAAAGTAAAAGTAGGAACACTGGAGGGAATCAAAGTTTCCTTTTTTTTATTCATTTTATTTAAGGTGACATCCTCTAATTTTCCTCAGAAGTCCTGGTGGGGCCTGTTGGAAATGTCTGTTGGATTTGAAGGGTAAGGGGTTGCCTCCCTTATCCCCAAGGGGTGTGTGTGTATATTTGGTTTGGGATTTGTCAGTCTGTGAAGCTGAGGCTTCTGGGCAGCTTGGGCCTGGCAGATTTCTCCCACCTGCCTGAAATACAGCCCAGAGGGGCAGAGGCCCCAACCCAGCCCAATCCTGCACCTTCACTCTCAGCCCCTGGAGCTGTGGCCTTTCTTTCAAGTCTGGTCCCCAGGGGGCCGAGTGGGAAATGAGGACAGCTGATAAGCCTGACAGTATTGACTTTATGGGGAGTATTCAATGAATTTACTTTCTGTAAGTAGCCTGTACTCTTATCTGCTGCCTACAGAGCCTCTAAATCCTCATCTGGGGAACTCATGTCTCTTACACAAAGACCAGAGAATAAAGAGGGAAAGGGAAGTCCGACCTACTCCTTTCTTTTCTCCAATACCTGGTCCTGCCCAGCCCACCCCCTCCTCTTGCTGTCTCCACTACCCTTGGGTTTATTGGCTAAAAACAGCACTCACAGCTCCCAGGCCTACAGAGTCAAGGCCAAGCCAGCCTTGTTTTGATAGGTTGGCAGCTGGGCAACCTGTAATTGGTAACTATGGGAAGCTCACATGAACTAGTTATGTGCACTGGTGCACTGCTTTATGCTACAACAGTCAACATTTGCTCTGGAAGAAATACCCGCCTTGTGCCAACACTGGGTGTCTTGGAGAGGAAATGCAGGTGTGGGTGTTACCAAGGGGTTCTGGAGAGCAGAAATTAATTGTAAAGGAAAAGCCTGATACTCAAGAGAAGTTTGTCTTTTCCTTCTGACTTCTCTCTCATCCAATCCTGGGCTCTGTTTATTCCAAATAGTGGAAGGAAATAAATGCATCTTCAGCACAGGACCCAAGTAACTTGCAGGAGAGAAGTAGGAGCCAGATGTGGGTGGGGCAGATAAAAGAAAAAAAACCTGGGAGTGTCCTTTACAGGCATGTGTTTAGATTCTGAATCTTGCTTTTGGATAGAGTTTTTCTGGTAATGGATAGAAAAGCATTTAATGAATAACTATTGTTTCATTAGATGCCTATTACCACCATAATTTAGTATTTACTTCAAATCACTAATGTTACACACATCCCTGCTCACTGTTTCTTCACAATAACCCATAATGTTGATATTATATCCAATTTACAGCTGAGAAAATTGAGTATGGGAGAAGTTAAGTAATTTGCCCAGGATGAGATTTGGTATCAGAGCAGCTGCCTCCAAAGCCAAGTCAAAGGTTTTTCCTTAACTACCACACTAAACTCCCTGCCATCTGGCACTTCTCAGTATCTTTTCTCACTTAAAATCCACAGCAAATCAGTAAGGATTTTTCATTTTATAGGAAACAGGCTTCAAAGGATACCTGTCTGGGGCCACAAAACCAGTGTACATCTGGCCTGCAGAGCCTAGCATCTCTCCTTGTCATGATGAGGGAAGACCTCAGGGAAGTCCAAAAATGATGATGAGATGACCAAATCTCCCTTCCCCAGTGAGGGAAGACCAAAACTCTCATCCCTTCTATGCCCCTCCCACTGCTCAGGTGACATGTGGGCCACATCGGTGAATTTCTCTCTCCTAGGTACCCTGATGTCCTGTCACTTGCTTTTGTGTGCAGCTACTTGTTTGATAATTTTCCTATTTGAGGGAGGTTGGAATGAGGAAAAGCCTGGAAGGATGTGTGAGCTTTTCACTAAGTTGCCCTGTTGGCCCTGTGAATGGCATGGCATGAACACCCCTGAGAGTTTGCAGCCTCTGATGGTTCTGGAAAGAGGTTTGTCTAAGAACCTCTAATAAAACAGAGCCAGCTGAAAGTTGATTTGTTTCTTTGAGTGTACATTTTAATATTTAACTTGTTTGGGAACAATATATTTTATTGTCTAGGATAACTTATTGATGTGTAGCTTTATAATTAATGTCTATAATTTTTCATAGTGAATAAGAAAGCATGGGTAAAATACCTAGCATGGCACTTAACACTTAGGCTTGAATGATGGGAGCAGAGAATTCATCCTACCCAGAGCTGATGGTCAGTGTCACCCTCCTGAGTCTAGTCCTCATTCCCTCTCACCTGCATTCTTGCCATGGCCTCCTTACTATCCCCACAATATAGCAGACAGAATGCTCTTTCTCCTTCTTAAAAAATAAGCAATCACCACAAAACCCCTCCCATGGCCCTGGAAGCATTTACTTCACAGAAATAAGCTATTTGTCTGCTGACAGAAGGCAGGGCAGGCTGGAGACAGCTGTTGGGCTGTTGGGAGAAGTAAGTTGGAGCTTTTTTGCATTCATTCAATGAATGTCTGACCAAGCAGGTTTTATGTGCAATGAGCACAGTTCCTGAGATCCAGTGATCAATAATAGTAAGCCCCTGTCCTCATGAAGTTTGCAATGTAGCAAGTAAACTAAGAATGAGATTTGTCTTGAAGAATTCAACATGAAAAAGGGGACACATTTTTTAAAAAGAGAGAGTAAGAGGAATTTAAATTTACCAAAAAAAGTTTCAAATGACCAAGAATCACACCCATATACCCACGAGTTAACTATAAGAATGGGCACAGTTTTGTTTGAAAAATGCAAATTTAAAAACAGGGGTTATAGTGTTAATATAAAACAAAGTGAAACTTATGACAAAAAGCAAGACAAAGTCATTTTAAATTGATATAGGGGACAATTCTCTAAGTCTTTACACTTCCATGCATCTTTATATTTCAAAAACATACATCAAAAGATGTAAAGATATAAAGCAAACACTCCTAGGGAAACAAATGAGAACATAATGAAAAATAGTAAAGGGAGATTTTCACACAACACTCTCTTTGATAGATCAAATAGAACAAAACTTCCAAGAATATAGAAGACTTATTCAATAGATGTGTACAGAAACATTTTACCTTCCAGAGAATATACCTCTTTTTCTAGTTCCTATGAAGCATTTATAAAGATTGATTATATGTCTTACCAAAGAGAAAGGTCTCAATAAATATCCTAAATCAAAAAACATACAGGGCTTATCTTTGACTATACTGCAACAAAATTCAAGATTAACAGCAAATGATTGCCAAAAAATGCAATAAGGAAATTTAAAAAAATGCTCTAAAGAAAAACAGCAGACTTTAGAAGTTAATAATGATGATACTACAAATAGAAATACAGGATATCACCAAGTTATACCAGGGGAAAGTTTATAACCTGGAATGCTTTTCTTACTAAATAAGAAAGAATAAAAATAAATAAGCACTCAATCCAAGAATGGTGGGAGGGGCTGGGAGTGGAGAGGAAACAAAACAGAAATAAAAAGGACACATTTAATAAAGAAATGGTAGAAATTAATGCATTAAAAACCATAAAAGTGATAAATGAATCCCAGATCCAGCTTTTTGAGAGCAATAAAATGGGCACATTTTTACAAAGCTAAAGAAGAAGAGAGGTCATAAAAGCATGAGGCATGAGGAAGAGGATAATACAAGTATAGAGTTTTTTTTTAATTGAATAACTATATATAACACTCTACTAATGAATCTGAAAATATCAAAGTGTATATGTCAAAGTACCAAAATTGATTTAAGAAGAGATAGAACATGTGAAAGAACAAAACCTACCTAGAAGGATTTACTAGTAAATTATATTAAATATCAAGAACCAGCTAATTCATAAGATAAATAAATTGGTGGATGCACGCTCAATAGAAGGCTGGAAGAAGGGTTGGATAGATGTCTGGATAAGTGAGAGAGGGATGGTTGTGTTGGGACCTCAATGCACAGAACTGGGGATTTAGAGGGTTACGAAGGAAGGGGTTAGGATGACGCCTGTGGCTCAAAGAAGTAGGGCGCTGGTCCCATATGCCAGAGGTTGTGGGTTCAAACCCAACCCCGGCCAAAAAAAAAGAAGGAAGGGGCTAGAAGAGTTTTCAGACTGCATAAGGCCAAAACTTGACCTCTAGCCAAAATGACCTTGACCCACACCCACCTGGGCTGGCAGAAATCCCTTACAAAATCCCAAATTTGGTCCTTCTTGAAACTGACAACCCCTGCATACAGAACTAGAAGGCCAGTTTTCACAGGCTAATCCAGACAGATCAATTAAACTAGCAGAACCAGAAAGCCTGACATCACCCAAGCTCTCCTAGCAGACTTGCCCTTGCTTTCCCAGTCCCCCTGCCCTCCCCAGGAGTGTGCAGGTGCAGTCTCTCCAGGCATCGGTGAGAGCCATGAATAGTAAGGGTTTTAGCTCAAGCACACAGAGGCGTTTAGCTGCGCAAACCTAATCCCCCAGTAATCGGATTATGTAAATTCCTACTTCAGCCCCTTCCACTGCAGGACCCAGACCCTAAATTCTCCACCCTGGGAGACTGGCATGGGAGAGGATCTATCACTCTGAAGGATCGCCGCTAGCAGAATGGTGCACTGAAATTGTTTCTCCAGCTTCTGAAAGTATAAAACCAACAATAATGCTTAAGAAAGTTTTGAGAAGGAAAAAGAAATTGTCAACTCTGGTTCCATTGCGTCAACGCGAACGTGCTTCTTTCTCTGAAGTCCTTGTCCTTTCTCTCTGTCCTTATCCACCTGTACACAGATCTTTTTTCATAGCCTGTTATTGTTTCATTTAGCTTCACACGTTTCTTGTCTTCCTACCCAGTTGCCACAGTTCTTTTTCTGAGCAGTAAAATATGCCATTGAAAAAAACATGTCACCTCACAGTTTTTTGGCGGAGGTAAAGAATAATATAGACTCCTGGATTAAAATCGAACATGTGCTCTATCAGATTTACCATATAATAGGGCACGGTGGAAAAAACCTGGGCACCATGAAGCAGTTATTCCTTCCACAGCACACAAAGGGAGCAGAAGGGAAGGAAGAGGAGCAAACCAGAGAAGTTTACTACAAATACTAGGTTATGTTTCTGAAAGTTCCTTTGTGTCTATGTATAGATTGACCAACTGATTCTCTCGGAATCTGCCCTCTAAGCCATCCTCTGTACTGCTCCCACAGTGAGCCTTGTAGCTGTCACTAAACATATTATTCCCATGCTCCAAACACATGGTTGCCTTCCCCTGAAATGTCCTCTCCTCCACTCCTCCATTTGTAATCCCTTCCCAGCTTTTACCACTCTTCTACCCAGGTGCCCAAGATACCAAGGCTCCTTCCTGGGCTACCGTGGTTTAAATGGCCCTGCTTTGATGAGCAGGCCATCATATTCTGGGACCCCTGAATTTCTATTTCTGTTCACATGGTCCTGAGCCTATTTTCAGGCTCTGCACAGGGCTCCTCCTTAGATTCATGTGGTCTGGGAGTTCACATCATACGCATAAGGCCCTCTGTAAAATAGGACACAGCTAGGGCTAGAAAACAATGGGAATGGGGATGGGTTGGGGGTCCTCATTTGTACCCTTAAGCTGCACAAATGGCAGAGCCAACCTTGCTTTAAGGCCTAGTTTTAATGCCATCCTTCCTTGAGTAACCTCTGATACTCCAGCTAGAATCTTTTGCTTCTCTATGTCTAATACCAGTTTCAACTCTCTGGAACACAGTACTGTCTATCTTATATTTAATCATGTCATGTCCTCTCCCTTCCAATGGCTGGCATCTCCTCGAGGGCAGTTATAGAGCTTTCCTCGCCCTCTTGCTTCCTCCCCAGAATCTAGCAATTCATACATCTTTTATATTTATAACAAAACTTTGTCAGTTTATTTTGGTGGAGTGTAAGAGGGTGAGTGGGGGTAACAAAAAACCCTCAAATCTCAGTAGCTTATAACAATAAAGATTCATTTCTTACTCATATTACATGAGGGCTGTGGTTGGCTATGGGTTTGCACCATGGCATACTGGCTTTGAAAACGACCCCAAGCATGACTGAGCCCAGCCAGCAGTCACTCACTCTTCCAACTTCTGCTCCATCACGGCAGACATTAGGTCTGCTTACATTCCACTGAGTGACACAAATCACGTGACCAAGCCTGGTAATGGGGCAGGAATGGGGTCCCTCTATCTACAAGGAGGCCCTGCCAATCACATGGCAGTTGGTAGGGCTGTATAATCCCCTCCCAGGGAAGGGAGCCAGCAGTTGTAATAATAATACGACTGACCATGATAAAATTCAGAATAATCTGACCATGTGCTAGGCATGGTGCTAAACGCTTTAGCTGTTTTTTCACCTCATTTAATCCTTACAATCCTATCATTGTCCCCATTTTACAGTTGAGGAAACGGAGGCAGAAAGTGTTTCTATAATCTGTTCAGGATTACATAAATTTAGAGACAGGAATTTCAACCTGGGTAACCCCAAAGCCCGTTGCTCTTATTCACGAAGCCGAGTGCATTTTTGAACTTATTGTGCCAAATCCTATGCTAGGTCTTTCAAAGAGAGTGATACTAGAAATTCATTAGTTTTCATTCATTAATTAACCAACATTTGATGAGCACCTGTTCCCTGGGATTAGGAGAGGGTAGGAAGGAGGCAGGCAAGATAAGTTTGCGTATTACTAAGTGGGGATGAGTACTAAGAAGAGTAAAGCAGGTAGCAGGATAAGAGTCCCTGTGTGTGTGAAGGTATGACTTTAGATATTTGTGAGCAATGACTTAACTGAGAATGTGACATTTGAGTAAAGCCCTGAAGAACGTCAGCTCCTTGAGGGCAGGGGCTTATATCTGTTTTGTTTGAAATGTCTAGAAGAGGGCCAGATTAGTGTTTTTCAACTTTTTTTGTTTTTTTTTTTGAGACAGAGCCTCAAGCTGTCACCCTGGATAGAGTGCCGTGGCATCCACAGCTCACAGCAACCTCCAATTCCTGGGCTCAAGTGAGTCTCTTGCCTCCACCTCCCAAGTAGCTGGGACTACAGGCACCTGCCACAACGCCCGGCCATTTTTTGGTTGCAGCCGTCATTGTTGTTTGGTGGGCCTGGGTTGGATTCGAACCCTCCAGCTCAGGTGTACGTGGCTGGTGCCTTAGCCCATTGAGCCATAGGCGCTGAGCCTCAACTTTTTTTTTTTTTATCTCACGACACACTTGAACCTATAGTTAAACTTCCATAGCACACTTAAATTATGTTGATCCAAAAAAAAGAGTAAAAAAAAAAAAAGAATATACTTACTGTGCTTTTGAACCTCTTTTGAAAATAATTTAAATGATTTAAATAATTTGAATGATTTTTAAAAATTTTCATGGCAGGCTTGGCGCCTGTGGCTCAACGGGCTAATGCGCCAGCCATGTACACCTGAGCTGGCAGGTTCGAATCCAGCCCGGTCCACCAAACAACAATGACAGCTGCAACCAAAAATGTCCGGGCGTTGTGGTGGGCGCCTGTAGACCCAGCTGCTTGGGAGGCGGAGGCAAGAGACT
Organism: Arctocebus calabarensis; assembly: GCA_963573935.1. Taxonomy (NCBI): domain Eukaryota; kingdom Metazoa; phylum Chordata; class Mammalia; order Primates; family Lorisidae; genus Arctocebus; species Arctocebus calabarensis. The sequence continues at coordinate 13,701 of CAUYON010027644.1, forward strand.
CGATTGAGCCCAGGAGTTGGAGGTTGCTGTGCTACCTAGGGTGACAGATTGAGGCTCTGTCTCAAAAAAAAAAAAAAAATGTTTTTTTCAAGGTAGGGCAGCACCTGTGATTCATCGAGTAGGGCACCAACCCCATATACCAAACATGGCGGGTTCAAACCCAGCCTCAGCCCAACTGCAAAACAGAAAAATAGCCGGGCATGTGGCAGGTGCCTGTAGTCCCAGCTACTCAGGAGGCTGAGGCAAGAGAATCCCCTAAACCCAGGAGTTGGAGGTTGCTGTGAGCTGTGTGACGCCACGGGACTCTACGGAGGGTGATAAAGAGGACTCTGTCTCTACAAAAAAAAAAAAAAAATTTTTCACAGCACATCTAAGATCCTCTCACCTCACACCAGTGTTTGAAAATCACTGGCCCAGATCATTGTGGGCACTCAGTAGCAATTTGTTGAATGAATGAAGGGAAGTGATGGAGGGAATTATATGGGTAACTTTGGGGAAGGATGAGGGAACTGGGGAAAGGCCATGAGGCAGGAGGGGAGCTGATATGCTCCTGAATCAACAAAGAGGACAGAGGGACTGGAGCTGAGTTAACCCTGGGAGAGAAGGCACTACTGGGTACCTGAGGGAGGCCGTTATAAAGGCTTCGGCATAGTTCTTTCTGGGTGGACTAGGGAGCTATTGAAGAATTTTGAGGGAGAAATGATGGGAATCTGACTTGTATTTCATAGGATCATTCTGAGTGAGGTTGGAGGGGATAGAATGAGACCAGTGGGGAACCAGAAAGACCATTAGGGGGCCCCTCCCCAACCGAAATCTGGAGTCTTCTGCTGGGCACTGTGGAAACAGATGAATAAATCAGGAATCTGTCCAGTGTAGTGATTGTTAAATGTTGCAGTGCATTCCCTGCACAGCAAAATTTCCTGCGGTACTTGGTTAAAAAAAAAAAAAAATACAGATTTCGGACCCCGTCCCCCCAAAACCTGATTTAGTGGGTCTGGATTGTGGGTGTCGGGATCCCCGCTCAGGATTCTGAAACGAGGGCTCGTCGGAGGTGCCCCAGGGCTTAAACAAACATCTGATGAATTAAGGAGGGTACGAACTTCTCAGGCTTGTCCATATTGGCAAAGTCTGTCGGTGAGCGGCATCCCCAGCCAGGCGGCTGCAGGACCCCCTTCCTGCGCTCAAGCTTCACACAAAGCCGGGTTCTCCTTCCTCCCCTGCTCCCATTCCGGGGCGCAAGGGAGGGCTGGTCCCGGGAAACGACGGCGCAGGGAGAGGGGAGGAACCGGTGGGAGTTCCGACGGGAAGGGGCCCAGGGCCCTGCCAAACAAAGGGCGGCATCCTATAAATGGGGCGGCGTCCAGGCGAGGGCACACCCGGCCGGCGACCAGGACGGCGACGGCCACCGCGCGGGCTCTCGGCGGCTAAGAGGTGCGTCTGGGGGAAAGTGGCCCACGGGGCTCGGGCTCGCATCTGAAAGCAGGGGTGTGGCAGAGACTTTACGGCAGGCACCAAGGCGATTCAGACGGCAGATCTGGGCACTTTTTGCAGGGCAGAGGCGGTGGCACGGCTCCTAGGGTGCCAGGCCAACCCCCTACAGTGTTGGCGGGGTCCCTTGCTTTAATACGTGATGCTGGGAGCCCTGTGTTCCCGCTCTCCCCAGCGCATCTCCCAAGGCCCTTCGATATAGTTCTTGCATCTCTGGGAATGACTCTGGGACACCTGGCAAATGGGAAACCTCCTCCCCGAGATGCTTTCCTGGACTCCTGCAATACTTAGTCATTCGGCAAGGCAGTGGTTTGCAAGGGAGAGCTAACGTTGTTATAAAAAGAAAAGGGGGAATGCCTGGAAATGAAGCGGGCAGAAGCTTGCGCTGGATAGGCGGGGTATTCGTTGGAGGCTTGGAGGGGCAGGTGTTGAGCGCACCTCAGAACAGGTGGCTTCTCCAGTGCGAGGCTCAGGGCATCTTCCCAAAGAGCGGCATTCGCTGAGTATTTCAATATTCAGAGCTGTCTAGGTGAGGAAAGTAACTTGCATAATAGTATGTATAGTGGTTTTTAAAGGAAGGGGTGTGTATTTGAGATATACACACCAAACTGGTGGTGTCTGGGAAGAAAACTTGAGTAGGTAGACAGGTAGGGAACATTTTGCATCTTACTTTATGAGCTTGTGTAATGCTTGATTTTTGTTTTTTCTTAAATGACCATGTGTTACTTCTATAGTAATTTCAAAAGGAAGAGCTCTCTGTCTAGTGTTGGAGATTAGGCACCTTCTTCCAATCTAACTATTTAAACCACCCTTCATCTCTCCCTTTCCGGCAAGTGTTTTCACTTACTTTCAAGAGAAAGGCAAAAGAAGACACAAATGCTGGGACCAAATACCAGGAAGAGAAATTTAAAGCTGGGTGAAAAAAGGGCTGTGCCAGTGTGATGCTGGGGACGGGCCCCATAGGAATGTGAGCCTTAGGAACACAAAAGAATAGCATCTCCTGTTGAGGACCTTGGTCACCTTGTTGTGGGCATAATTGTATTTCTTTTCTCTGGCAATGAGTTTCCTTCAGTGGTGACAATATAAATACAGACGTTTATGCACACCTCTGTTCTTGCTGTGTTTACCATTACTTTCCTCCAGCCCAGGCATTCTTAACTGGGGGTATCCAAGCCCCACTCATCTAGGAATATGTAATTAGTATTCAGAGATCCTGTGAATTTGGATAGGGAAAATTACATCTTTACTTCTACTAATCCTTAATCTAAAGATAGCATTTCCTTTATCTATACATGTGGCTAATGAACTACAGTAGTGTTAGCAGTGGTGGTGAATTCGTCAGCAATAGAAATCATGAATATTTGCATCTCACATCACAAAAGTCACAGATCTTTTGAAAAACCATTTGCATATCAGTTCTTAGAGATTATGTTAATAAGTCTAGTCATTTCATGTGTTAAAAATGAAGCATGTTTATTCCTGTATTGCATTTTAAATTTTCTTAATAACTACTAGATAGAACTGGTTATTTTCAATGCCGTGTGTTTCAATTTATGCATTTAAAATCATTATTCTCAGAAGGCGACCAAAGGCCTTTTGCTTTCTTTAAGATCAACGTTCTGAAAAGGAATTCATCTCCGGGCTTCCCCAGACTGCCAAAAGGTTCCATGGCACAAAAAAGGTTATGAGCCCTGACCCAGCAGGAGTCCTCAGTGGTGGAGTAAATGCATAATTACCCAGGCTTGAGGCACACGCTTTGCCACTGACTCCCATGTGGCCTAAATGCTTCACCTCTGTTTCAGCATCTATCAATTGTTCTCTAAATACGTAGCATCTAGTGTTTTTTTTTTTTTTTTAGCTGTTATGTTACACTGAAATCCAGATTAGCAGTAATAAGTCCTTGCAACTGGAAAAACATGACTGCAATTTTCCTTTGATTTAGCAAGTACTTGAGTAATTTTCCAGTGACCTCTTTGAGCTTTTCCCAGTTGTTAAATCACTTTCTATTGCCCCCCGTGGAGAAGCAGAGTGACACACTTGAGCACAAATCAACAAGGAATCATTAAGCACCTCCCAGGATAGCTGGCTGTGTTTTAGAAGCTAGTCTTCTCTTCCCTGTTTTTTCTGTCTGCTAGTGGTACAGTAGGGTAGAGCCATCTTAGTTTATTCTGCCTGATCTTTTCTCCTCAGAGCTTGAAAAGGCCCTCAATGGAATCAGAGTTGACTTAGTGAATGAGCTAAACCCTCTTTTGACAAGAGAAGCTTGAACGTAAATTTGCACCCACAGTTCTGGCCAGCATCAGTGGGAACAAAACTGGGTAGTTCTCTTTCTATGTTCAAAATCTCCTTGATTCAGGTTTTATTGTTCATATTTTAGGTGTAGTGAGTACAGTTCTGACAACACTCATCTTTTCATTGTAGAACCAAAGGCCAGATTATTCAGATTATTTTAGGGTAGATAAAAGGCATTGAGTAGAGCACTATGGCATCTCAGAGCAGAGCAAAGCCATAGGGGCTCACCTGGTCCACCCCCTTCAGTTTTGGAAGGACATGCTCAGCCTGGGAGATCACTACAATGCCCAGTTCAGTGCCGTTCCTCTGTTCTGCAGTCCCTGGGCTTCCCTCTCACATGCCAACAAAGGCAGCCTGCACTCGTATTCAGCAGCCATCCCAATACCCGGCCCACAGCGTCAGTAAATGTTGGTACCCAGGATCTTGATCCCACTGGGAGTGTCTCCACAGAGAGAAGAAGTGGGCCTAAGCAGCTGGTGCACCAGGAGTCACCCAGTGACCCTGGGCTGCTGTGCTGCCAGCTTGCCAGTGGGTTCTCAGCACAGCACTGGCCTCTCAACCCAGACATAAGCAGGGAAGGCAACAAGGAATGAGCGGGGCATATGGGTGACTGACAAGTACTGTTCTTTGCAGTGATAGCACTTCCCATCTGTGTAAGAAAGAAAATGCTCACGTGTGTTTAGCACAGATGTCTCAGGCACTTTGTATTAAGTCTTATTTAATCCTCACCAGAACCCTGCTGATGCCGTTTATCTCCATTTTCCAGAGAAGAAAACCAAGGCTTAAAGAAGTTAACTGATTTTTCTCAGAATCATATAACTGGGAAAATGAGAGCAGAGACTCGAAGCTAGATGTTAGTCAAAGCTGCTTTAAAGAGCATAAACGTTAAAATTTTGTTTCTATTATGAAGGAAATAACATAGGAATACTTTCTTATGGAACCATACTCCAATTCCAAAATACACAGAATAAAATGGCCATGTCTCCCTTTTCTATCTTTTTCCAACTCACTGTCCTCTGCCAAGGAAGCACTGTTGACCATTTGGCCAGAATCCTTCCAGATGTTCCACTTCACTCCGCATCTACACACATGTGTGTGTCTGTATACCCCTGTAAAGTGGAGCAACTGGACATGGAAGTAGAACTGAGACCTCTTCTCCTGCACTATAGCTATCGGCAAACACTTATAAATTACACCCATCGTTTGCTTTTCTCTGTTCTATTTATAGGGATGTAATTGTAATCATTTAAGTTTTATGTGTGCCACACATTGAGCTAAGGTGCTCTGCACGTATCGTTTTATGTGTCATTACAATGATGCGGTGGATTAGTAACCCTGAGTTGCCCTTTACTGATGAAGCATTTGAAGACAGGGAGGTTAGGTATATTGTTCAAGGTCACACAGCTACAGGAAGTAAAGCCAAATGCCAAACCAGGGTTCCAGGTGGAGCCTGGGCTTCTAACCACCATGCAGATGCCTCCCCTGATGGCTGAAGGGCTCGCTGCAGTGATTTTCAGCCAGTGTGCCACCGCACACCATTGTGCCACAGACCGAGAGGCTCTTAGGTATGCTGTGAAAATTTTTAAAAAATTAATAATTAAATTGTTTTTTGGAAGAAGTTCAAAGCACAATAAGTATATTCTTGTTTTTACTCTTTTTGTTTTGATCAGCATAGTTTAAGTGTGTCACAGAAGTTTAATATAGGTTCAAGTTTACTGCGAGGTTAAAAAGGGTGGAAAAACACTGGCCTGGTGAAAAGGGAGGGTTTTCTTCTTTAAAGACATAGACAAGTAGAGAGTAAGTAGGAAATTCAAGGAACAGAAAATAATATGTGCAAAAGGAATATTTATTACTCTTTTGAGGAAATAGAAGAGGCCCAGTGCCTGGAGTAGCTGAGGCTGGAGCCAGCTCTAGACCAACAGCAGTAAATAAAGACCACCAAACCGCCTAGGGCTAGACTTGGCCTGTATATACGAAACTTCCTTGTAACCCGTGTTAATCCTAGCCACCTAAAAAAAAGTCACCCATGGCCCTTAGAGTTAAAAATGGCTACCTAATATTTGGCAGTATAGGACGATAACACTCCTGGAGTTGGAAAGATCTTCCAGGGCACCCTCAAGAGGCTCATGTATCTGCTAAGCATCCCTGCCAAGGACCACCTCCGCCTGCCCCTCGCCTTTTCATTTTTGTAAGGCTAACTATCCCCCACTTCTATTCTTACAGCAGAGTTTCATGACCCTTCCTTCACCCTGTTCATCCTCCTTTAAATGTGGTCCAGGCTGGATATTTTAGCTCTTACAGAGTGGAGCCCACTCCTCCAGGTGAGGTCTGCCAGCTAAGAGGAGAACTAAACTGTCTTCTGCATTCCGAATCTTATTTTGTTCAGCAAACGTAGAATCATAGAACCCAGAATACCTACATGTACATTGTTCATTCATATTCAACTATCAGCAGAATATATATTTTATTCACATATAAACTCAGTTCTATACTGTACCAGATTCTAAACACTTAGGAAGAGGTGGCTATAAAGAAGGTAGTGGAGGTATTAGGATAAAACAAGCTTTTAACTACAGCAGTGGTTCTCAACCTTCCTAATGCCTCGACCCTTTTATACAGTTCGTCATGTTGTGGTGACCCCCAACCATAAAATTATTTTCGTTGCTACTTCATAACTGTAATTTTGCTACTGTTATGAATCGTAATGTAAACATCTGATATGCAGGATGGTCTTAGGCGACCCCTGTGAAAAGGTCATTCGACCCCCAAAGGGGTGGTGACCCACAGGTTGAGAATCGCTAAACCTGAGGCTTCAAAACAGCCAGGGAGAAAAAGGCTGAAGGATATCGTTCTTACCCTGCCCTTTCTTCTGCCTCATTTTAAAGATTTAAACAACTTGCAAATGAGGAAATGAATTTCCTAGAATCTGAGTGAAAAAAAAAAAAAATCTAACATCTCAGGAACTTGGCAGAATATGAGATACCGACTCAACCTCTTATAAGCTATTGGCCCTTGGGGCTCTTTCTTTTTTCCAGTCTCAGGAACTCAGACATGACCAGGAAGATCTTCACCAACACCAGGGAGCGATGGAGGCAGCAGAATGTCAACAGTGCCTTTGCCAAGCTGAGGAAGCTCATCCCCACTCACCCTCCAGACAAAAAGCTGAGCAAAAATGAAACACTTCGCCTGGCAATGAGGTATATCAATTTCTTGGTCAAGGTCTTGGGGGAGCAAAGCTTACAGCAAACAGGAGTGGCTGCTCAGGGAAACATTCTGGGGCTCTTCCCCCAAGGACCCCCCACCTGCTCGGCCTAGAGGGCAGGGCAGGACTCTCCTTGAGGACTACCAGGTTCCTTCCCCTGGCCCACGCCACCACATTCCATAGAAGTCATCACCCAGGACAACACTTGCTCAGAAGTTGCTGGCTATCCACAGCCTTTTGCGTGTTCCAGAGTCAACTTCATGAATAACTTTTGAGGCTTGACTTTAAGCTTCACAGACAACGGCTCCAGGGACAGCTGCATGCAAGGTACCCATAGGAGGCTGCAAGGAATGGCACTTTGGAATCCACCCCCGACCCCAGAGGCTTCAGGCAGAGCAATCTTTTTTAATCCAGGCTCTGCATAAGATTTTTAGGAAAAACAATTTTTAGCTTAAAAAAGTTTTGAAAATCACTGTTTACTCGGTGTCTTCAGTTATAAGAAAGGAGTTTTCTTACAATGGACTTCGGCTGAATGAGGGGAATATGCTTCCCTCAGAACATAATAAAGGGCTAGGTGCGGTGTATCACGCCTGTAATCCTAGCACTCTGGGAGGCCCAGGTGGGTGGGCCTCAAGCTCGGGAGTTTGAGATCAGGCTGAGCCAGAGTGAGACCTTGTCTCTAAAAATAGCTGGACATTGTGGCGGGCACCTATAATCCCAGCTTTTTGGGTGGCAAGAGAATTGCTTGAACCCAAGCAATTGGAGGTTGCTATGAGCTGTGACGCCACAGCACTCTGCCAGGGTGACAAAGTTAGACTCTATCTTCAGAAATAATAATAATAATATAAATTTTGTTTTGAAAAATGAGATATATTTAAACAAGGGTGAACAAAAGCAATATTAAAAATTATGAAAGAAAGCCTCTGCAGAAACCGTCTTCAAGGACTTGTGGGAAAATCTATGGAGAAAAGTTCCTCCTGAGTGTGGGGGTTCCAGGAATGCAGCGGGTACGTGAGGAAAAGCTCTGCATCCTTAAACTCTGTGGAAATGTGAGGTGTTACCTATACTGAGTCAATAGTACATACATCATCTTTAAAGCCAAATAGTGGATTATATCTGGGAGAGAGAAAGACTGGGTAATTTATGAGTTGGAGTTCATAGTTTTCTTCTGAAAAGCAACAAAAATGAATTAGCTAACCCCTTACAGTGTTCACATGTCAGGTATTAAAACTTTTCACTCAGCCTGAGCTCCTGCTGATTGAAGATTGAAGACCTGTAAAATTCAGTTATAATTATGAAAATCCAAACATTACTATGTACGACTCATTTAACAGAGAGCTTAAACAAAATATTGAAAGTAAACAATAGACATGTAATACTGGACTGTAATGAACTAATGAATGTGTAATTTGTCTTCTTTGCTATGGCGCATTAGCTCAGTCTGTGCTGGGGGAGGTGGGACCCAACAAGTCAGTCAAACAGCATGGTTCTGCCAGAACTCATCACCGCATGCCCCCCCCCAGGATGCTAAGATTCAAAGATAAATCCCATATTTGAGCCCAGAATACAAATAATGTCATTTGATTGTCTTTGGAACATTTTATTTCCCCAAAGTTCTTGACAGTACATTGGTTTTAAAACCTTTTGAACCACAAGTAGGAAGTTTATGGATTTGAGATTAGGGATTTCCAGTGTATGCACAATAGAGGAATTTAAATTTCCTACCACTCAGAAAGAAAGTATTTACTTATGAAAGGTAGAAATGAACCAACCTCCTGTCCTGGTGGTTAGAAGAAAGCTAAATGAGACTGCCTCACTATCTCATTCCCCCCAAATAGCAAGGTCACTAGGTCATTAAACTCTATATGGCGTTCATACATATACACAACAGGTTTATTTGAACCAAGAAATTTCCTTTCCGCATTTTTTATTTCAACTGCATTTGGTAAACTTCTCCAAGGACTCTGCATAGTCCAGGGAAACATAGAAGCAGAAAGATGAGACAATTTCCCCTCAAATATGCATTTCTTTCTCATGAGTTATTTGAACACAAGCTTGCCCCTGGATACCCGGTGATAGTACTATTTATTTACTTTTTAGATACAGAGTTTCACTGTCACCCAGGCTGGAAAGTAGTAGTGTGATCGTAGTTCACTGTAGGCTAGAACTCCTGAGCTCAAGTGATCTTCTTGCCTTAGCCTCTCAAGTAGCTAGGACTACAGGTACACACTACCATCCCCAGTTCATTTTTTTTAAAATTTAATAGAGATAGGGTCTTGCTGTTGCCTAAGTTTATCTTAAGCTCTTAGCCTCAAGCAATCCTCAAGAGCTAAGATTATAGATATGAGCCAGTGTACTAGGCCCATTTCAACATTTTGATGATAGTTGTCAATTAACACCACTTTGTCTCACCTGGAGTTAAATCAAAACAACATTTCTTACAGTATTTTTTTTTTTTGAGACCGAGCCTCAAGCTGTCACCCTGGATAGAGTGCTGTGACATCACAGCTCACAGCAACCTCCAATTCCTGGACTCAAGCTAGTCTCTTGCCTCTGCCTCCCAAGTAGCTGGGACTATAGGCACCCGCTACAACACCCGGCCATTTTTTTGGTTGCAGCCGTCATTGTTGTTTGGCGGGCCCAGGGGCTGGATTCGAACCCGCCAGCTCAGGTGTACGTGGCTGGCGCCTTAGCTCGTTGAGCCACAGGCGCTGAGCCTGTTCTTTTTTTTTTTTGAGACAGAACCTCAAGATGTCACCCTGGATAGAGTGCTATGACATCACAGCTCACAGCAACCTCCAATTCCTGGGCTCAAGCGAGTCTCCTGCCTCTGCCTCCCAAGTAGCTGGGACCACAGGGAGTGCCCGCCACAACGCCCGGCCATGTTTTGGTTGCAGCCGTCATTGTTGTTTGGCGAGCCTGGGCTGGATTCGAACCCGCAAGCTCAGGTGTACGTGGCTGGCGCCTTAGCCCATTGAGCCACAGGCACCAAGCCTACTCTGTTTTTGAGGCCATCGTCTGTTTACCCGAAAAAGACCTTTCCACTGAAATGTGACGAGTTGTCATTAAACTCCATGAGGGAGATTCCTGTAATAAATGAGCACGCCTTTAAAAATGCTACTCTAGACTCCGCGCCTGTAGCAAGGTGGTTACGGTGCCAGCCATATGCACCAAGGATGGCGGGTTCGAACCCGGCCTGGGCCAGCTAAACAACAATAACAACTGCAACAGAAAAAATAGCCAGACGTTGTGGCGGGTGACTCTAGTCCCAGCTACATGGGAGGCTGAGGCAAGAGAGTCGCTTGAGCCCAGGTTGCTGTGAGTTATGACACCACGGCACTCTACCCAGGGCGATAGCTTGAGACTCTTGTCTCAAATAAATAAATAAATAAAAATAAATAAAATGCTACTCTATATAATTCACCTCTTCAATTATTTCTTTTGCCAGCTTGAGTTACTTATTTCATTTTATTTATTTATTTATTTTTGAGACAGAGCCTCAAGCTGTCACCCTGGATAGAGTGCTGTGACATCACAGCTCACAGCAACCTCCAATTCCTGGGCTCAAACGAGTCTCCTGCCTCCACCTCCCAAGTAGCTGGGACCACAGGCGCCCGCCACAACGCCGGGCCATTTTTTGGTTGCAGCCGTCATTGTTGTTTGGCGGGCCCAGGCTGGATTCAAACCCACCAGCTCAGGTGTACGTGGCTGGCACCTTAGCCTGTTGAGCCACAGGTGCCGAGCCTGAATTTTTTTTTTTATTTTTCTTTATTGTTGGGGATTCATTGAGGGCACAAGAAACCAGGTTACACTGGTTGCATTTGTTAGGTAAAGTCCCTCATACAATCCTGTTTTGCCCCCAAAAGGCGTGGCACACACCAAGACCCCACCCCCCTGACAGCTTGAATTTTTGCATATCAAGTTGTGTTGGTTAAAGTGGCTGTCAAAAGGAAAAATAGTCACATGTGGACCAAAACTTTGACAAGATATCCAGGAGACTTGAAGTAATTAAAAAATCATGCTTAAGGCTCGGCACCTGTGGCTCAACGGGCTAAGGCGCCAGCCACGTACATCTGAGCTGGCAGGTTCGAATCCAGCCCGGGCCCGCCAAACAACAGTGACAGCTGCAACCAAAAAATGGCCGGGCGTTGTGGCGGGCGCCTGTGATCCCAGCTACTTGGGAGGCGGAGGCAGGAGACTTGCTTGAGCCCAGGAATTAGAGGTTGCTGTGAGCTGTGATGCCATAACACTCTATCCAGGGTGACAGCTTGAGGCTCTGTCTCAAAAAAAAAAAAAAAAAAAAGCTTAAGTCTTCCCTGGTGTATTATAAGTAAGATGTGGTGACTGCACTAGTAAGTTTGTGGTTCAAACACATTGTAATTCACTAGATGGCATATTTGTTTATGAATTACTGGAGTTCAACAAAAGAATTTAGATAAGACCTTTTAACCTATGTGACTCTGTTACTTAAACAAAAGTGGTCTGCTATGGATATTACTGGAAACTTCTAGAAACCAGGTTTAAACAAGTCCGTTGATTCATATAGATCATTTGATAGGCTAATTTCACTCCTTCATTTTACAAAGGAGAGAACAGGTCCAAAGGGTTTTAAAGTGACTTTTTGGAGGTCACATGGACAGTTAATGGAAACCCAGGATGCAGAGCCAGGTCTCCAGACCCTGTACCCACCCTTTCTACAGCTCCATTAAGCCACCAAGTATTTTAGAATTGAAAATGAGCAAGTGCTTTATCATGAGGCTCAGCTGTTTTCAGTATCGTTCTGTAATCTTCATATACCTTTTTACCGAAATTGAATTACTGAGCTTAGTAGAATGTGATTACATATACCAACCAAAGACTTTATTTATTGATGTGTTTTGTGAGTTTTTAGCCCTTGTTTATAATTTGCTGTTTCACTGTTAATTTATTGCAAATAAATTATTTAAGAAAAGAAATTGTTCTTTTCTTTTAAATAACCATTTCAAAACTTCCTAAGCACAGTTACACTTTCTCTCCATCTTTCTTAGAACCCCCTTGTATGTGTTATGTCCCTTAATTTCTTCTAACATATGTTACAGACATCTGCGTAGGTTCTATTTCCCCCAGAAAGCTAAAATGTGCTTGATTTTAGGGACAGTTTCTAAAATTCAGTTCTCACAACACCCCGCTTTCAAAGTGTGAAAATTCTATCAAAATTGCCTCTGATGGCTTGGTGCCTGTAGTTCAAGCGGCTAAGATGCCAGCCACATACACCAGAGCTGGCAGGTTTGAATCCAGCCCAGACCTGCCAAACAACAATGACAACTACAACTAAAACATTAGCCGGGCATTGTGGCAGGCACCTGTAGTCCCAGCTACTTGGGAGGCTGAGGCAAGAGAATCGCTTAAGCCTAGGATTTGGCGGTTGCTGTGAGCTGTGATGCCATAGCACTCTACCCAGGATGACAGCTTGAGGCTCTGTCTCAAAAAAAAAAAACATTGCCTCTGTTAAGAATAGTACTTTTTTGGGAGCTGGCGAACCGAAGGGTGAGTGCCCGCGCTGCGACCGCGCCCACCCTGCCGCCCAGGGCCGCGGCTGGGCCCGGTTCGCCCCGCCCCGGGAACGCTGTGCCCTCCTGCGGCTCCGGGGGGCGGGCAGATGGGAGGGCTGCTGGGGGGCGGGGAAGATGAAGTCTCGGATTCCCAAGAGGGCTCTGGGGTCTGGGAGCTGAGAATCCGAGGCTTTGAGGAGGTTTCTAGACTCGATGCGGAGTCGGGCCCCCGCGGGGTGGGGCTCGCAGGGACAAGGAGGGGGCTGAGTTGAGTCAGAGGCAGTGCTTCCTGGCTCCAGATTGCCAAAGGGCGGAGTTTGACGTTTGTAGTGGGGGAGGTTTTGGGAAGCAGCCCCATGCCTTGCGTGGGGTTTGGGTAAATTGTAATGCGTGAGGGTGGGGGAGTCCATTTCCCCCCTTGGAGAAACTTTAGCGACAGTAAATGAGCTTTGGGGGTGAAGTAGGTAAGGGGTAAACTTTGGGATGAAGTAGACAAAAGAATAGATACCCTCTTTGGGGTAAAGTTTGGTGGGGGTCGCTTCCCTTGAGATAGGGTTTGGGTGATCTGGAGAGCTAGTTAAAGACCTAGACTCAGGGTACAGAGAGTTAGGAGTTGGGATTTGGAGATGGGAAAAGGCAAGTTTGGGGCAACTGGAGCTGGGGCAGGTAAGTGGACAGAGGCCTTAGGACTGTGGGAGAGTGTGGAGGGTTGGAGGGCCCCTAACCAGGGAGCCTGCCCGCACGGGTTCTTTGTGCCTCTCTAGCTCGGTCGCTGCGGGTAAGGCAGGCGCCAGGACCCTGATTGAAGGGGCGGGTGTTGAGGTGGCCATCCTTTTCTCGGTGCTTGCCTGCCTTCTGGTGCTGGCCTTTGCCTGGGTCTCAACACATACTGCTGAGGGCACGGACCCACTGCCCCAGCCCTCAGGGACCCAACGTCAGTACCGCCCAGCGAAGCCATGGCGGCTACCGACAGCATCAGAGGGGAGGCCCCAGGGTCTGAGACCCCCAGCCTGAGACACAGAGGTCAAGCTGCACAGCCAGAACCTAGCCTGGGGGTCACAGCAGGAGCCTCTAGTGCTACGACTGAAATTCCTCAATGATTCAGAGCAGGTGGCCAGGGTCTGGCCCCATGACACCATTGGCTCCTTGAAAAGGACCCAGTTTCCCGGCCGGGAACAGCAGGTGCGACTCATCTACCAAGGGCAGCTGCTAGGAGACGACACCCAGGCCCTGAGCAGCCTTCGTCTCCCTCCCAACTGCGTTCTCCACTGCCATGTGTCCACAAGAGTCGGGCCCCCACATCCTCCCTGTCCCCCTGGCTCAGAGCCAGGCTCCTCCGGGCTGGAGGCAGGCAGCCTCCTGCTGCCCCTGCCCCTGCTGCTGCTGCTGCTGCTACTCTGGTACTGCCAGATCCAGTACCGACCCTTCTTCCCCCTGCCGGCTACCCTGGGCCTGGCCGGCTTCACTTTGCTCCTCAGTCTGCTGGCCTTTGCCATGTACCGCCAGTAGTGCCTCATGGCAGTATTGCTATCCCTTCCGGACCTTGCTCTCCACACCGTGGTGAGAGCTGCTGTCTGCCCAGGCCTGCCTCTCCGGCCTGCTTATTTCCACTACCCTGGAGCCCAGCCCTGCGTCAGAGGACTCCGGGGGCTGGCAAAGGCCCCTCCCTGTGATCTCCGTGGCTCCGGGCCACCTCCTGGGGCTGCTGGCCCACAGCCTCCACTGACAGTTGGCTCCTCAGGGTCAGGTACACGCTGTTCCTGTCTGGGCCCTGGGCTGAGCTGGGCCACCCTCCTAGGCTGGTCTTGGTGTCTTTCCCGAGGACCCAGACCCCTCTAGTTCCTGACAGCTCCTTGGGCTGATTTAGGGACCCAAGGACTTTGGGAGGCTGATGCAGGGGAGCTGAGAGGGGTAGAGTTCTCTGGAACTTGTGCACATTAAAGTAACTGTGAAGTTAAAAAAAAAAAAAAGAATACTCCTTTTTTAACTGGGTGTAGTAGTGGTGCATACATGTAGTCCCAGCTACTCAGGAGGCTAAGGCAAGGGGATGGCTTAAACATAAGAGTTCTAGGTTGCCGTGAGCAATGATGTCACCAGAGCAACAGAGTGAGACTTTGTCTCAAAAAAAAAAAAGGAAAAAAAGAAAAGAATGAAATAAAAATACTCTTTTAGCCTCTTCTGAAAAATGACATTGAAAAGAAACTAGAAAGGGTGAATTTTTTTCTAAGAAGCCCAAGTCTAATTCTCTTTAAAAAAATTTGTTTCTCATAATTTCTGTTCAAGAATATCCTTTCGCAGCACCTGCCTTCCGAGGTTTCTTCGCTTAAGAATGGCTTGAGTTGACCAATAAGTATTAGTTATGCACAACTGGTTTTGTCCTTAAAAAGGCAAAAGATGAAAGGAGTTCTGGGAGAATGGACAGCTTAACTGCTGACCCACAGGCCAAAGGTTAGTCAAAAGTCACATCCTTAAATAAAAAGGTCAAAGATAAGGAGGGACTCTGAAAGTGCAATGGCAATGCAAAGTGAGGGATTTAAAGGGCAGGTGTTAGGAATGCCCAGGAATGAATGTAGTTGAAGGATTACAGCAGGCCAGGGCTGGTCTCTTGAACTTCCATTTCTGAGCCTCTTAAAGAGTTTACTGTAAACAAGGAAACTCTCCATTTTATTTTCTCTTTGTTGCTAATGGCCTATCGCAAAGAGATTTTTGAAGAGTACTAGTTTTTACATAAACCTTGGGTTTATAATCTACCACTTAGCATTTATTCTAAGAATTTAATTTCTAGAGTTCAAGAATTTCCTGGTACTCCAATGAAGCTAGCTGTTAAATTGCCTTTACTCCATAACTTAAAAAACAGGAAACAGAAGTGGTCAATATGTTCACGCACTTGGACCTAAATAATTATCCTCCTAGGAAACTGTCTTAAGGAAATAATCACCGCCAGGTGTGGTGGCTCACACCTGTAATCTTAGTACTCTGGAAAGCCTTAAGATGGGAGGATCCTTGAACTTGATACCACCCTACTAAAAATATAGAAAATTACCTGGGCATTATGGCAGGTGCCCGGAGTCTCAGCTACTCAGGGAGCTGAGGCAGCTAATTTTCCTATTTTTTTGTAGAGACATAGTCTTGTTATGTTGCCTGGGCTGGTCTCAAACTCCTGACCTCAAGCAATTCTCCCAGCTCGGCCTCCTAAAGTGCTAAGATTATAGGTATGAGCCACCACATCCTGCCATGTTCGACTTTTAAGCACTGTGAGAGTAGAGCCAAAAATGCTGCAATGTTCACTGGATGAGTGATTTCAAAAAAAGTAGAGAGGATAGTTGAGGACAAAACAATCTGGTAAACAAACATATGTTGTGGTTTCCAAACTGGGACCAGAAGGCTCTGCAAACTTTGGAGCTTTAATTTGGGCAAACATATTGTAAGATACTTGGGTATAAAAACTAGTTTTCAAAAGATGTCTGGGGGACCATCTAAACAAAACTTTAAAAACACAAAATTTTCAAGGTGCAAACACTATTATTTTCCCTCAATTACTCCTGTTTTTAAAATAATTGTGACCTGGTCAGGTAAAATGTTTAAGTAGATGGGCCAAATGTGTAAAAAAGCTATACATCTTATGTGTGGGTTATAAAAATACGAAATTAAAATGGCCTCAATTGGCTCGGTACCTGTGGCTCAATGGGCTAAGGTGCCAGCCATGTACACCTGAGCCGGCGGGTTCGAATCCAGCCCGGGCCTGCCAAACAACAATGATGGCTGCAACCAAAAAATGGCCGGGCGTTGTGGCGGGCGCCTGTAGTCCCAGCTACTTGGGAGGCAGAGGCAAGAGACTTGCTTGAGCCCAGGAAT
Source organism: Arctocebus calabarensis (assembly GCA_963573935.1). Lineage (NCBI taxonomy): Eukaryota > Metazoa > Chordata > Mammalia > Primates > Lorisidae > Arctocebus > Arctocebus calabarensis. The sequence goes on from CAUYON010027644.1 coordinate 30,069, forward strand.
TGGAGGTTGCTGTGAGCTGTGGTGCCATGACACTCTATCCAGGGTGACAGCTTGAGGCTCTGT
>CAUYON010027647.1:0-23460 GCA_963573935.1 Arctocebus calabarensis
ATGGATTAATAAATTTTGGTATATGTACACCATGGGATACTAAAAGAAAGATGGAGACTTTACCTCTTTCGTGTTTACATGGATGGAGCTGGAACATATTCTTCTTAGCAAAGTATCTCAAGAATGGAAGAAAAAGTATCCAATGTACTCAGCTCTACTATGAAACTAATTTATAGCTTTCATATGAAGACTATATCTGAACTATAGCACAAGAATATGGGGAAAGAGGCAAGGGAGGGGATGGGAGCGGGGAGGTTGGGGTGGAGGGAGGGTAATTGGTGGGATCATACCTACAGTGCATCTTAGAAGGGTACAGATGAAACTTACTAAATGCTGAATATAAATGTCTTAACACAATAACTAAGAAAATGCCACGAAGGCTATGTTAACCAGTTTGATGAAAATATTTCAGATTGTATATGAAATCAGCACATTGTACCCCATGATTGCATTAATGCACACAGGTATGATTTAATAAAAAAAATGTTGAAATGAGACTCATGCGTACTCACATATCTGTGCGCCTCTCTACTGGTGGCCTCTTTTTTTTTTTTCCTTGAAGAACAAGTATTGATGTGTTTCGGAGATGTGTCCCAGACTCCTGGAATCCTTGCTCTGCTTATGCAGGCAAACTCGATCCTAGAGACAAATACATTTCAGTAATAGAAAATGTTTGGTTACTGAAGTGAATCATCTGAAAACACACTGCAAGCCTTCTCCAACATAGCTGCACAATTCTCAATTTTAACACTATCATGAATAGCTTTAAAAATGGCGTTTATTGAATCTGAAATTAGTAGATGCTTACTAAGGAAAACTTAAAAAATTTATTTAACTAAAAAGAATAAAACAGGGGTGGTGCCTATGGCTCAAAGCCATATACCGGAGGTGGTGGCAGGTTCAAACCATGGCCAAAAAAAAAAAGAAAAAAAAGAATAAAACAAAAACCATCTATGCCCATCCCCTAATTTAATCACTATTAACATCTTGATATATTTCTTCCCATCTATTGTACTTTCATGTGGGCCTGGTTGAGATTGTATTGCATAATTCACGCTGCTTTTGTCCTTTAATGGTATATAGTAAACAAGTCTCTAAATCATTATAGGTTTTTAACAATTATTGTGGTAGATTTATGAGTACAAATAGCTTTTAGTCTTGGTTATGTGGATAAATTATATCATGGTGATGCCTGGGTTTTTAGCATACCCATCACCTGAATAGAGCACACTGCACCTGATAGGTGCTTTCTCTTCCCTCGTCCTCGTCCCACTCTGAGTCTTCAGTGCCCCTGTGCTCCCCGTGTGCCCCTGTGTTGTAAGATGCTCTATTGAATATTTGCAGGTCCGTTATTGATGTCACTATTCCCCTATAGCTGGGCATACAAGGACATTCCTTTTGTAGTTTGTGGCAATATTAAACAATTTGTTAAATATCTTGTTGAAGAAAAGCTATCGAATAATACTTCTTAGACTTCATTTTCTTCATGTGTAGCCATACAATTGGAATTACAAGGTCAGAGGGCATTACTGTTTTGAGACTTGCTCTTTCACTTTGCGTTTGTCCAATCCAAAGCCTCCCCTAAGGCATAGCACTGTGGTCCACGCTCAGGATCAGTGCAAGAGCTGGACTTCCAGTTTTTAGAACAAAGTGTCTTCTGTATAAGTGCACTTTGTTTTCTTATGCCAAGGCTGAATCTTAGCAAACAATGGCTATGCCTTCTTAACTAGTTTTTGGAATTGAATGACCTCTGGATGGCCCAGAAGGTGTACAAAATGATAAAGCAAACATTTTCAGCAAATAAAACTTCCCAGTGGTAGTGAGGGGAGGGAGCAGATGTTATATACAGAATCGAAGATTGACCTTCCTGGCAAATGCCCAGTGGCCTGGGGAGATTTTAACTGGAACATAAGATCCTGCATTTGACTCCACAATCCCCCTACGAGGTAAGGAACTCAAAAGAAAAAAAAGACATTTTACCATAAGGACATTTAGACTTGAAAGTTTATAGCAGCACAATTCACATTTGCAAAGATGTGTAAACAACCCAAATGCCCTGGAACACTAGTGGATTAATAAACTGGTGTATGTATACCATGGAATCCTGCTCAGCCATCAAAATGATGGAGATTTTGAATCTTTGTATCTAACTACTTGGTGTTACTTGACATCTGATGTCCCCAAGCAATAACTGAACCCTTCTCTATGCTTTCTACCCACAGTGTGAAGAGCTTCTTACATTCAGTTTTATCAAACTTGCTTACCTTTTATTTAAAGATAATTGCTGCTGCCCAGGATTTGCTAGACTTGCATCTTTCATAACCTTGCTGGCGTAGAGCACATTCCCTGAACAACCTAGATGGCTTTGGAGAATATTTTCCTAACCAAAGTATCATGAGAATGGAAAAATAAGTATCATATGTACTCAATTCCAATTTGAAATTAGAGAATTAACAAATTCGTGTTCAAAAGAGAGAAAAACTAAATTAAATTTGCACGGGGGGAGGGATTGGGTAATTTCCCCCGGAGGGGACCATTGCACAGCTATAAGGCACACATCCTGGGTGAAGGATACACCTACAGCATGCACTTTGACCTTACTCGGCAATTTACATAACCTAATTATATGTACCCTCATCTTAATCTAAAATTTAAAAAAAAATAGCTTACCAAAGAAAACTTTTTTTTTAGCCTGCAATTAATCTTTTGCGATTCTTTCTGTCCAGCAGCCACTTCCCTAGAGCCGTCAGATAATATCTACTATCTTCTCATTCAATCCATTGCACTCTTGTCTGTCCACACATTGCTTGTTTATATTTAGCTGCCGTTCTCTCTCTCCAAATCCCAGGCAGATTTCAAACCCCACTAAGCCGGAGAATGTGTGTTATAACCCTATTGTTAAGTAACACACGCATACACACACATTTTAAGAACCCACCCTGAAAAATATGGCCTTTGCTTAAAGAAAAAAATAGGAGAAGAAGACAGTTTACACTGCTGTGTAGCAAAGACCATATTTTCTCGTATTTAGGAACAAAGACATGTCAGGCTTTATTGAGCACATCACTAACTATATAACTAGCGTTAAACACTCTATTTGCAACTGTTGCTGTGTATTTTGTGTGTGATTATCACCCCTAGATCTGCATTCTATAAAAAGATATTTCTGTTTGCTTAATTATAAAGCTCTTTATGAACAGGCTCATCTGTAAATAGCTTGGTGCAGCTGAAATAGAAATATAATTATAATGAAGGCAGATGTTTGTGAGATACTGGCTCATGAAACTTGTTCAGAATCTACAAAGGAGAAACATTGTGAGCGTGTGTGTTTACTGGTGGGCCAGAGCTGGGAGCCGGGAGAGTTTGCCTCCTCACTTGTTTCGGAGCCTCCTTCCAACCTTCGCCTTCCTGGGTCCCTGTAATTTGGAAAAGGAGCGGCTTACCTCATCTTCTTACTGAGCTGCAGGGAAAATTGATCTAGAGAAGAGGCCGAGACAAAATCAAGAGGAGTGAAATCACTAAGCCGGGTTTAGGGGAAGGAAGCAGAGTTCATGGCCCTGGTTCCACCATTTACTCAGCTGGAGTTGAGTTTTAGCGGCTTGGAGTTTGGGGTGAAAGATTTCTGTGTGGTTAAGAGGACATTTTTTTTTTTTCAGTGATTAAAATTTGCTTTCTCTAAATGTAGTTTTTTTTTTTTTTTGGAAGACATACACAAGAAGGACTTAATGTATGGAAAGGAGAAGTTTAAAAAAAATGCTGACGTAACAAGTTTTTTGTCCCATTCTGGAAATTGGATCTACTGTTAAATGATTCTAGTGAACTTGGGAAAACACAGTAGTTTGCGTGAGGTTTTTGCTTTTCTTTAAAAACATCTTCCAATCAAAGCCTTGTTTCTAGGCTGATAATCAGTTGTTTTATTTATGAAGATCTCAGAATAGAACGAAATGCTTCTTAATTCCTTTGTAAGTGGGCAGGGTCTTAGAGTTACTCTGTGTATTTGTATCATTATTGTATTGTGATCTTCTTTAGCACTTTGAAAATGTTACTCCTTAATTTTTTAGATTCTAATAATCAAATGAATGCCAAAGAAAGTTAATCTCCTTAAGGTAATGGCCTCTGGCACATTCTTTGTGGCAAGACAGTTAGGTGCTGGTATTACAGAATCTGTGTTGGAAGTTCAGTAGGCATTAGTAACTACGACTTTCAAACATAAACAAATGTGAATTATTTGCCAATGCGATGAAATATATGTGCCCCTGAAATACTGAATATGAATTGTTATTTTAAAAGTCTAATTAATCATTTTTTAACTACTAGGTAAGATTAAGAACCTTAGGGTGGATCATGAATTCTTTCATAAAGGACCCATGTCTCTCATTTCCTCATTTCTATCTAAATTTATGTACGTATTTAATAAATATCATAAGTCTATGTAATAGATTTTATATATGTATAAATATATACACAATGTATAATAAATATATATCGCATATGCATCCTATATCTTTACATTTCTCACACTTGAGCAGACATTGTCCACAAAAATTATTTTACCACATGTACTGGGAATTGGAAATCAGTGATTATGAATGAAAATATCCCTTACAAAACCCCCGCATTCCTCAATTATCTGCTCTCTTTTAAGAGAAGATACTTAACTGAGCATTTTTTATGCACTCGCCCCTTCACCTGTTAGGGACTGGGAGTCCCTCCGGGTGTTGGGGGCAGCCACTGTCCCGGGGAGAGCAGGTGCCACCGGGCAGGCCACTCTGGACACCAGCGGCCAGAAGGTGCTGTCAGAATCGTCCTGGAGCAACAAAGGTGGCAAACGCAGCTGTGTATTAGTGCCTGCAATGTGCTGACCTTGCCACAGGGCTTTATACGCATAATCCACACACAAAACAGCCGCTGCTCCTCTTTTTCAGTTGAGGGACTGAGATTTGGAGATTGAAAGCATCTTCTAGATTTGCAGTGATAAAGACGCCGCGGAGAACGCTCTTTCGTGTAGTACACTTACAGTCTCTCCTGGGAAAGGAGTGAGTCTTTGAATTCTGGGTCTTTAAGCTTCTTGATGGAAGAATTTCTAAATTTTCCTCCTGAGGGGGATACATGCATGCCGGTCTCGGGGTGCCCTTGCCAGCAATGAGAAGGGGAATCTACAAATCCTTATCGTGCGGCTGCCTGGTGGGACAGGGCCTCATTCTGTCTGTCAATGAGGCTGACTCGCCTTTCAAATGTGCTCACCATTTCTACTAGTTGGGGAAGTGTTCTGTTTTAGTCATTTTCACATTTTAAAAAGATTTGGAGTGTTTTGGGCTGTCGTTCTTGATGAACAAGTAATGCTCTGTGTATTAAGACCATTGGTGTCACATTAAACTTCCTGTGACTTGTTTCCAGTTTTTCGCCTTATTATTTGCTGTTTAATGTGGCCATTGTATTATTTGTGCCATCACTTAAGCTTACCAATAATTTTGTTCTGTTTTTCATTATTTAAGTAATAAGAAAATCCCTTTTTATGAAGATCTGTTAAAGATTCACACAGTTTTCTTTTTATACTTTCTTTTAAAAATACGGAACTCTCTAATACATGTATAATTTATCTTTGGTGAAAGGTTTAAAGTAAAGTTCTAACTTAATGTTAGTTGGCATTTAAATTTTTAAAATGCCAGTAATGCTAAATGATCTTTCCCTTTGGCTTGTGATGTTTTCTGTATTAAGGCATGCTCTGCATTGGGGCTACAGTGCACGTTTCTCTGTGCTGTGCAAAGGGGCAGGTGTGTCGTAGAAATATGTTTTCTCTTTTATTTACTTACCTGTCAATTCTTCTTACACAAATACCACAATGTCTTTTTCTTAATTGCATTTTAAAACCAGTTTTACTGTTTACTTAGTAGAAGTAAATTGCCCTGCATTATTTTCTTAAGCATATTTAAAGTAATCATTATTTACATTTTCGTCATTATAAATTTAGAATTATTTTGTAAATATATGAAAATCATCCATTGGAATTTTGATTAGAATTTAGTTAATAATTAATGAGAGGAATAATTTGCCAGGCTTTTTCAGTGAAATCTTTCAGTGAAGTGAAGTTCTTCAAAGACCTGAAGGCAACTTAGAGAAAGTAAATAGGTTTTGTGATAATCAACCATAGATAGCTCCATCTCAGTAGAAAAAAAAACTTTGCCACCCATTCCTTACCCTTCAAATGTGGCACACGGATTTTCCAAAAGGTTTATTGAGGCTTATTTTTATTTATCTTCCACTTACTTCTTCATTTAAGATCATTTGATATTAAAAACACCCAGTGGGGGAAAAGATTCCCTATTTAACAAATAGGGAACAAATGGTGCTGGGTGAACTGGCTGGCAGCCTGCAGAAGACTGAAACTGGACCCACACCTTTCTCCATTAACTAAGATAGACTCTCACTGGGTCATGTATAATTTTTAACACATTCTAAGATTTCAATATTGTTCGCTCATATGCTCGGGTAACTGTTCTTTAAGTTTTTTCCTCTTGGGATGAATGTAGAACAAGAATTTCTGTGCAGACTGTAGTTGTATAATTTATCATACCTGAGACACTCACAAAGCAGCCCTCATTAAGACTGCTGAATATTTTCAAAATAAAAAAAAATGATCTGAAGTACAAAGAGGTGAGTACTAGAAATAAAGAGGTTTAGATTTGGATATGGATTTTATATAATCTAAATAAAATTAACTTTCTAGATACACATGTAAAAACTGAATGCCAGTTTGAAACTTGAGATTTTGGGTTGATTTCCCTTCTTTCAATGTATATTATATGCTCTGATGACTTAATAAAATTTACATATGCAGAAGTTGAAAGCGTAGCAAGGCAGAATGATAATGATAACACAACACATTAGAACAACTTGGTCATATAACTAATATCAAGAAAGGTATCTGATTTTCCATTCAAAACCCTTCCTGGCACATGAATGATATGTCATGAAATATAATGATTTGTTTGATATGTTCTAGATTGAAAAGTTATGTGGCAAAACTCTAAACTATTTCATAAAAGTTATACTTTCAGGTTTTAATTTTTTAAACAGTATATAAACCCTTCCCTATCCTGTTGTCCTTTCATTACTTCTGTCTACCCAGGAATCCACTAAATACTTCCTGATCAAAATAATAATTTGTTCTTTTTCATTTTCTGATAGCCTTTCAATTTTCTCCAATAGAGAAGAATTAGTTGGCCATTTATAGTATCTATCTTCCCCATGCAAATGATTCAGAGTATGTAATGGTATTGTAGTCATATACCAGCATTATTTATAATTTTTAACTTTAAAAGCTAGCCTTTTAAAAAGTCTTTTGATAAAAGATTTATGTTATATTTTAAGAATGCATTAGAAAAATCCCTTCTCTCTCTCATAAAACTCAGAAAAGCAACATTTCTATTTTTTCTGTCTGATGTTCATAACATATTCAGAGGTTTAAGCTACTTTTTAAAAAGAAAGCAGTATTTGGGGAAACTCAAGAAAATAAAAATGCATGTATAAGAGAATGAAGAGATGACAAAGCTAAGTTACTTCCCAAGAACAAAGATGTAAGAGTTATATCAAACAAATTAGGACATTAAAATTTCACTCTGATCTTTCCATTCATTTACATTAAAGGATACATTTATTAATATAATTTTGTATGTTTTAAATCTTCATGGACTCAAATACAAAGAATCAAGAATTTGGCAAATGAGTATCATCCTATGGAAATCATAGAGCAAAGTTTTACTAAATTACTTTAAAAGATGGTATGTGGTGCTATGATTCTCTGTTTGACTTTTTGGGGGATGTTTTAATTAGTAGTAGTAAAAATTGAAGACAAAAAATGGAAAATCCATGCCTATTGATTAACAATAGAAAGAAGAAATTCAAAAAAATGGCAATAGAGAAAATTTTACCAGAGTCTTGGGAAAGATGAAGGAATAGATAAAGTAAAGGTATATCACTTTTTTTTTTTTCTTTTGGAGACAGAGTCTCACTATGTCACCGTGGGTAGAGTGCTGTGTCATCACAGCTCACAGCAACCTCAACCTCTTGGGCTTAAGTGATTCTCTTGCCTCATCCTCCCAAGTAGCTGGGACTATAGGCACCTGCCACAATGCCCAGCTATTTTGTTGTTATTGTTGCATTTGTCATTGTTGATTTTAGCTGGCCCGAGTTTGGGCTCGAAACTGCCAGCCTCGGTGTATATGGCCAGCGCCCAACCTACTTAGCTATAGCACTGCCTGGTTATATCACTTTTTGATATACCAGTAGGACAAGGACAAAAGGGGTTGATTGCGCCCTGCCTGGAATTCTCATTCACTAGATCTTTGTACATCTGGTTTCTTTTCCATGTTCAGATCCATAAACAAATGTCATTCTTCTCTTCCTTGGTTACCACATCAAACATAATATCACTGCAGTGGAGTAAGAGCAGTAATTCTGTAACATTTACTCTGAATCTCTAAGAAAAGTGCTTGAAAAATACCATAAACTCAGCCAATATTTTTTAAACGACATTGAATGGATAGAAAGAGGATTAAAGTCAATATATGTAAATTATCATTTTACTCTTCAGAAGAAGTTAGGAGTTAAGACCCGAGGGATCTAACCTCTAAAGTCACATTACCTGAGTTGGGATCCTTACTCAATATCTGTGTGGCCTTCAATTTGCTAACGTCCAACTGAGAGGAAAAGAAACACAACACCTGCACAGGATTATTGTTAATTCAAGTAAAGTAGATACCTTTGTGCATGGCACAAAAGATATTGACTAAAGTTAATTTTTATTGTTAACCACAAAACGTCAAATGAATTTAGAGATAAATTAATGTATGAAGTATTTCCCAGGTTATTAGAAAAATCAAAAGCAAATAAGTGGAGATCATTCTATGCTTATATTATGCACTAAAGACATTGGAAATGACATATTCTAAAGTAACTAGAGAAGGCATAGTATATGTTGAAAAAAAACAAATCAATCTATATTGCCCTTGAACTTCAGAAAACAAAAGAAATAAACAAAACTGGGAATCCAGCCAACCATATAAATACAGCATTTTTCATTTACGTGTGAAATTATACTGTAAAGGCTCAGTAAAGGAAGCAAGATTATACATATTCATATAATGCTTCAGTGGAGATGATAAATGAAACAGAGCCACAAAATCAGTCATTGACTTTGACATGATTACATTTCTTTCCATATTTACCCAACAACCAAGATTGCTATGTAAAATTCTTATATGTTTTTAGAAGGGAAAAAAGTCTAAATTTCTGAATGAAGGAAAAGTTGGAATATACAGTTTAGCAATCATCAAATGCTATATGATTACAATGTACTTTTCTGGTTTTTAATTAAGAAAACCAGACCAAATACAAAATCTGTTTGCTTGTTTGTTTTGCCGACAGCCATATTTTATTTTATTTTATTTTATTTTCAAATACATAATCTTAAAAGGAAATAAGTAGTTATTTTGATTTACTAAAGATTTTAAGAACTTGGCTTTAACAATGCTTAATAATAAAAACAAATATCTTTTCTTATATTTTAGTGAATTTTCTATGTAACAATTAGTCTTTAAGAGTACTTTGTTAACCTTTTTGAAGAGTTCCTAAATGGTAGAATTACATTATTTTAATAAATTACCAAACTTCTTTTGTTCCAAAAACATAATATTAAAGTACTATATCAAAGTGATGGGGCTTTGATGATACATTATAGTAATAAGTCTTCAAAAAGACAGCAATTTGAGTATGCCATACATTAAGTATATCACCACATCTCATTTATCTGACAGCAAAGTAGAACAGTGCCTAGAACAAACTCCTTTTGGTTAGATGACTTCTCCTTAATAATAGAATAACATTTACATACACTCTCACAATCCCCTCCCCACACACACAAACATACATTCCTGTTCCTGACTGGATCTATATGTATGCGTAGTATGAAGAAAGAACTCAGAAGAAAATTCAGGTGAATGGATTTGGGAAGAACAAATAAACAAAAAGGGCAACGAAAGTTTAGTGAAATATATGTTTCCCTGCTGTTTTATATGCAATAAAAATAATTCATGACAACGGTAAAAAAATGTAAAAATATAGGCAATCACAAGGAAGAAAATAATAGTTGTTCATACCAATATCCCTACTGGACATAAACACCAAAACATTATGAAATATTCCTCCAATCTTACATCTTCATTGATAAGTGAAATATGTTTGTAATTCCCCTTTATAACAATATATTTTCTCCAATTTTAACAGCAGGTGTATCCAGATTAAGTAGAATGATTTTGAAATATTTCTTCTTTTTCTATTATCTATAAGATTTGGCATCATCTGTTTTTTAAAATTATCTTTTATTTTTATTTATAAATATTAGTTATCTATTTTTTGAGACTTTGAAAAGAAAAAGAAGTTAACTGATGACTCCATACTGAGCATCAGAGTCAAAGCATTCTCTTATAGACATACTCTTTTTTTGACAATGTGAATGTTACTTTCTTTCCATTATTATTAATATTGCTTAATATTTCGATGCAGTAATCATCTGATGTCTTTTCTGAATGTATTTATCTTCATTCATTCTTTATGAGGTTTTTGTTTCTAGTCCTTATCTTCAACATTGTTATTGTTAGTAAATTTTAAGCCTTTTTAATTCTGTGAAGACAAAAAGTGGAAACCTAATAAACACATGTATATGTAAAAAAAATGATTTTGCATTATAGTTAAATTATGTAAAGTAATGGTGTCTAATATGTTACACATGTGGCATGAATAAAAAAATTTTAATCCTGGTGGCAGCACCTGTGGCTCAAAGGAGTAGGGCACTGGTCCCCATATCCTGGAGGTGGCGGGTTCAAACCCAGCCCCAGCCAAAAACTGCAAAAAAAAAAAAAATTTTAATCCTGAAATATTCCTCAAGTCTTTTTCTCTCTCAATTATTTTCTAAGGTTTCTTCTATGAATACATATAGTAAGTAAATGATAATATAAAACTAAAACATATAATTATATTGTAAATATAACCATGAATACAAAGATATGTATTATAATAAGTGTATATATGAATGGTAAAATAGTTGAATTCATTTTGTATAAACTATACCCTTCTTACTGTTTTTACTTAAAACTATATTTTCTATCAATTATTTTAATATATAAAATATATGTAATTATGTGAATTATAGCATAGATAATTATATAATAAATAAGTGAATACTCTATAATATGTAAATAATATAAGCATATATAAACACTAAAATAATTGGATATGTAGTCGAAATTTTTCACTTAAAACTGTATGTGTAAGCTCCTTTTCTAATTAAAAAAGTGCATAGCCAAAACATTTTTCTTAACTGTATTAATTTAAATTAACCAATTCCCAATTGTAAGTTATTTAAGCAATTATCATTTTTCACTTTTAATATAAACTAAAAATATTCTTGAATATGCAACTTAAGGTCATATGTTCATTTCACATTATTTCCTTAGAATAAGCCACCGATGGTAAAATTGTTTGGATGAAGAGGGTGCACCTTAATGCAAATCTCCTTACAAAATATATATTTGTACTGAAATTGTCTATGCTAAAGTAAGGAAAGGTCATAAAGCAAGCATAGTGATAAAGTCTGCTTTCTATAAAAGTATAGAAATAATGAAAAATTAACCAGCCATTGTTTCCTAACTTTTTTACTGCTGTAACTGTTCACTGCTTGCTTGTTTTGACAGATACCAGACTTGTCACTTCCCCAACCACTGCTGTAGATATCATTGCTGTAACAAAACCTAAGACTGCTCTTTGGGGTATCTCCCAGACTCCACATTTAGAGGAACCCACTGGTATCAACTGAACCTGTGGCTATGTGTGGAAACCTGTCCCACAAGCTGTGCCATCCCCTTTCCAGCAACCGTCCCCAACCACGAAAGACAATTTCTGCTTCCTAACCTCATGAGTTAATCCCCTGCCAATCAGAAGACCCAATTCCATAGCTCTTTGTTCACCAACCTCCCTTTAAAAATCTTAGCCCCAAAATTCTTTGGGAAATGGATTTGAGAAATTACTCCCATCTCCTCACCTAGTGCCTTACTCTCCTTCTCTACTGCAATTCCTGCTGTCTCAGAATGAAGGGACGTTGCTTGCCTGAAGGATGTGAAGTTTTGTTGCCAGAGGGTGAGCCCATAATAATAAAACCAAACAAGATAAATAAGCAAATTCCATTTTCCTGAAGTGGCCAAGCAATACTACTGGATCCACATGCTCCGTCAGAATGCTCCCACCCATTCATCGGGAGTGAGCCCTGTCAAATCTCCCTTGGCATTTGAGAGGGACACTGTGGCTGCCGCCACCAATGCAAAGTGAGTAACCAGGAATTCTAGAGTTAGCTAAAAATATGCCACTGTTCTTACCTGGCTCTTTCTCTTAGGACTCTCACTCTTAGAGTTCCTAGGGGAGTACAGTCTATAAGAAAAGGTGTTCTGCCCAACAGTCATTGACAAAACGCACGTAACAAGACAAAAGTATTCAATTTACACATCTTAATTTTAATTACATGTACTATTATGCCTTACATTTTATTACATCTAATATGATTCCTTTTCTTTATTTCTATGTTCAAATGGCGTATGTTTTATTATTAGCCATCTACTATTTGAAAAATTGTACATGAATCTCTTTTATAAGGCATACATTGTATTTTAATTTTTGATATAATCTGAATATATCCGTTTTATAGGAAATATTAATTCACTGAGTGCTATAATTGCTCCATTTGAGTTTCATTCTCTTATGTAATATTATGTTTTAAGACTTTTATGTTTAATTAAATGTATTACCTTTTCTATCTATTATGTTATTCTGTTATTATTGATTTTCCTAAAAGGGTTATAAACATCTCATTCTATTTTTAATGATACTAAAGTATATTCAACTTTAAAAAACTCATGTTTTTCACTGTATTTCTCTAACCATTTGCATTAATATCTAAGTTATATTTTTATTAACCTTCAACCTTATATAAAATGCAATAATTAGTTATTATGTGTTGACTGTTTACCACGGTGCAGACAATTCTAAAGATTTTACAAATAGGTCACTTGATTTTCACAAGAAGTTGATGAAATATACATAATTTTTATTTCTATTTATCAGTAGTGAACGTAACTTGCTATGGTATTACATGAAAAAACTGAGATTCAAATTAAATTTATCAAACTTCTAACTGCAAGTTCTACTATATACTATTGCTATAAATTTTTTTTATGAAACTTTAAAAAATATATTTTAATTAGAGCAAGAGAATCTTTTTCCATCATGACTAAGACATTTTAATGAAAATCTGCCTTTGTATATCACACAAAAAGTGGTCTGTGTATCCTTTTTTATTATTATTATTAAATCATAGCTGTGTACATTAGTGCAATCAAGGGGTTCTGGTTTCATATACAATCTGAAATATTTTCATCAAACTGTTTAACACAGCCTTCATGGCACTTTCCTAGTTATTTTATGAAGACATTTGTATTCTGCATTTGGTAAGTTTCACCTGTACCCTTCTAAGCTGCACCGTAGATGTGATCCCACCAATTACCCTCCTTCCATCCCCCTCCCTTCCCTTGCCCCTTTACCCATATTCTTGTGCTATAATTAGGTTATAGCCTTCATATGAAAGCTATAAATTAACTTCATAGTAGGACTGAGTACATTGGATATTTTTTCTTCATTCTTGAAATACTTTGCTAAGAAGAATATGTTCCAGCTCCATCCATGTAAACATGAAAGAGGTAAAGTCTCCATCTTTCTTTAAGGCTGCATAATATTCCATGGTGTACATGTACCACAATTTGTTAATCCCTCATGCTACAAATTATACTTCTTGCAGGGCACCATGGTCCATGCCTGTAGTACCAAGTACTCAGAAGGACCTCTTGAGCCCAGCCTGTACAATTTAACAAGACTCCATCTCTAAAAACAAGCAAACAAACAAAAAAGAAAAATATGTATTTTTTTACTTTCCCAACTTCATTTGCACACTTGGAGAATCCAAGTCACATCGACTAAGTTCTAACATCATTCCCTGCCCCATACACATAATGTGAATTTCTCTCTGACTTCCCAAACACAATTGTATTTCCACATCACTTTCTATAGAAGTCTACGAATGTTTGTCATATTTTATAACCAGTGGTTGTCTTACCTTCTGTCTGACTATACACTGACTCATACTTATTCTTCTGCGTTTTATGTGTCTTTTATGATAATTTATGCATAATAGGTCATGAGTAAGTCCTTTAACATAAAACAAATGGTTGAAAATATTATGTAAGGAACGTTGGATCTACACATTCAAGAAAGGTCTTAAATATGTCTGTGTAATAAAGTGAATATATTTTGTGGGTGTTCAAGATATTTGGTAAAAATAAATCCAGATTGAACCAAATTTATATCACTAAATATTGCCGCAGATAGTACAGAAATGCCGTACTTTCTGTGCTTTGGCAGATCGTTTTGGGTGATGATTGTGAGAAACGTATTAGAATGGCCTGAAGTCAACATTCTAATAGTTGTGCTATCAGGGTCTCAGTAAAGAGAATCCCAGAAAAAGCCGGAAATATTGTCAGGAAAAAAGAAGAAGAAATCAAGGACCTAATTTCAAAAACTTTTGATTTTCATTTCATGCACCATTAACTGCAGACAGCTAGCCCTTCCTGAAAATATGAAAAGTAAAGTCCCTTGAGACTGGTGGAAGGGTTGGAGAGCTCTGAAAGGGGATAGCCTTTTTCTCTTTTCTGTGAAATCCCACTGCTGAAGACCATTTCTAGTTAAGACAACACACCTTGCCAATCCAACAAGAATGCTTACTTAAAAAAAAAAATAATTATATATATATATATAAATCATGAAAATGATTTGGTGATATGTGTTCTCTAAATTGTAGGCACCATAGATATTAGTTAAATATATATATAATTACTAATTACTAATATATTTAACTAATATCTATGGTGCTTACAATTTAGAGAACACATACCACCAAATCATTTTCATTGAAACTGTTATCTATTTTAATAGTTCTTATCCAACAAATTGACTTTTACATAAAAATGTGAATAAAGAACTGCTCATTACTCACTTCAATTTCAGAAGTTATCCTGTTCAAAAAGCTCTCCAGCTTCCACATACTTTATAATCCCTGGCAATAAACTGAAGTGTCAGTGTTTAAGTTCTCCGCATAGATAATAAATTACTGAAAACAATAATCATGTTTCTTACTACATAAATTTTACATTGTTGAAATGAATATCCTATAGTCATGAGATTGGAGGGACCCTGAATTTTAAAACAGCTTACAATGAGAGGAAAAAAGAATACAGTTAACACAGCACATAGTCAATAAATCAATTTTGTGTCATATTTTACCTTGCTCCCACAAATAATATTTAACATCTACATTATGAATATGAATAAAACTGATAATACTTAACCTGATTGGCAAATAAGAACTGATACTACCTTAAGTATTTTCAAGTTAAGAATTATACTAATAAGAAAGCAGTCAATATAATAAACAATTAGAATTCTTTCATATACAATTAAACATTATAAATCTCCTCCTAAATATAAAGCTTCTATTTTTTTTCTTTTTTCTTTTTGAGACAGAGCCTCAATCTGTCGCCCTGGGTAGAGTGCTGTGGCATCACAGCTCACAGCAAACTCCACCTCCTGGGTTCAAGCGATTCTCCTGCCACCGCCTCCCAAGTAGCTGGGACTACAGGCACCCGCCACAACGCCCGGCTATTTTTTGATTGCAGCCGTCATTGTTTGGTGGGCTCAGGCTGGATTCAAACTTGCCACTTCAGGTGTACGTGGCTGGTGCCCTAGCCGCTTGAGCCACAGGCGCTGAGCCTAAAGCTTCTATATTTTTATGGATCATCACTGCCTTTTCCTTATGATATACAGATTTGTAAAATATTGGTTAAACTTAGAACCCCAAATGCTGTTCCACTATCTAAATAATTATGTGATATAAAGCAATTTTTAGTGAACCTCTTAAAATTTGTTATAATTTTCATTTTTGTAGTTTATTTTTAATAAAACTGTTAAAAATAAGTATGCTTATTATTTAAAAATCAGAAAATTACACTGTATGAAAAGCAGTATCATTTGTAGTCTTAGTGCAGAGTGATAACTACTACTAAATTTTTACTGTATTGTTTTATTAAGATATAATTAAATCAAGGATTTTTTTTTTACAATAATGTCTGTAACATAGGTTTCAAAATAAGTACATCCTTTTAATTTAAGCTCCCAAAGTTCTCACTTAGATTTACTGTATGATTTTAGGTTGTCATTCATAACTTTGGTTCTTAAACTCGCAAAATATATTTAATTTCCTTAATTATTAAGGCAATAAATGCTTAGTGAGAAAATACAAAAAAAATCAAAAAGCAAATTACAATGTCTAGTTGCTCTTTGATATTTAAGGTTTTAATTAAAAGTAATTCTAAGTTTTTAATAGAAACAATTTCATGTCTATATTCCAAAGAACAAAGAAAATAGTGCAATAAAAACTGATGAACGAATAAAGTCGTAAAATCAAGTGCAAACGTGTAGACGCACATAAAGGTAAATCTTTGCTATGGAAAAAGTAATATTTAAATCTGTATATAGCGTTTTCTATGTTGAATCACTATGGTTTGCCTTTAATGAAGGTCAGAATATATTCAGGAAACCTTATGCTAAACCTCTAGTTGTGGAAAGGGATCTTTTAAAGGCAATGCCTCATGGCAGATAATACCTTCCCTACTCCACCTGGGTTCTCAGTTTGTCTATATATTCCTACAAAACAGGAAAATCCCAAGCCTGGATTATCAACTTGTTTCTAAACATCAATAATCAAACACTGTTTGTTCTTTAAAAACTGATAAATACAGGAATACATAATACATAGATCACACAATCTCTCTCATACTTGGGAGGCTTAGTTCTTCAGTGGCTAAGAACTTCAGTTTTTCCTATTACAAGGTGAAAGTTTGCACACTTTAATTTAGGTATTGTCCTCTTATTTATTTCCCAAGAAGATTTATCTTTTATGCATTAAGATATGCATTAGTTACAGATTAAATCACAAAAGAAGAAAATCTTATCTTTAATCTTGCTCATCCTCAACTTTAATTCACCTTTCCCCCCTACTATTCAAGACCTCTCCAAAGCCCTTTCCTTTTAGCCCTGTACCATTGTGAATCCCACAATCAGCATGGCAGGTTTTTATCCAGACCAACCTAGTTCTCAGAATCTATGCAAAGTGCTTCAGGCATATCTCCAGTGAGCCTCAAAACAGGTTTTTGAAGTATTGATTAGTGTCAATTGGCAGACGAAAAAACTGAAACTCAAAGGATTTTAACTGCCAAAGTCACACAGATAATTAGTAAATACTGCAGCTAATATTGGAACACTAGCCTATGTGACTTCAACGCTTTACTTATAACAATGACTCTATCGTATTGATTTTATTTTTGAGATCTTAAAATTTTACTATGAAATATTTAAGACATAAAAATTATAAAGTATAAAACAGCATACACCCATGTTTTTATCTATCACCTTTTCATCTAACAAAAGGATCCAGTATTTTCAAGGTGCTGTTTCTTATTCCATTGAACTATAGACCTCGGGGTCTCAAACTAGGAGTTTTTATTGCTCATATTTTAAAGTTTATGCAATATATGCACATTCTATATAGGATGTAGTTATACAAACTTTCCCCCCTCTCATCAAGCTATTATCCTAAAGCTATTTCATTCATTACCAGAGTTGAATACTAAAGTTTGAAAATGCCACAGTTTAATCAATCTTGTATAATTAGCATGTATATTGTTTTGGTTATTTTCTTTTTCTTTTTTTTATTGCAAAAAAATTCTTCTAAGAATTTTTATTTTTACTTTTATTTTTCGAACAGCTTAATGATGGTATTATTGAATTACCAAAAATCTGTAAATGTTAAATGAATATGATCTATTGATTTTGGACATGTGCATATACCTGATACTACCATTATAATCAAGATAATAAAACATTCATCATTTCTGACATTTTCTTATCTCCCCCCCCACCGCCTTTTGTTGGTGTGGTAAGAATGTCCATTGTGAAATCTACCCTTTTAACAAATTTCTAAGTGGACAACATCATGTCCACAATAGATACCACATTGTACAGATCTCTAGAAATTATGTATCTCACATAATTGAAACTTTACCCACATTAGCGATAACACTTCATTTTCTCCTCATCCCAGCCCCTGGAAGCCACCATTCTATTCTATGATTCTATGAAACTGTTTTAGGAACTTAACAATCTATTGTTCAGGTTTATTCATGATGGGAGAAATGGCAGGATTTCCTTCCTTTTAAGGCTAACTAACATGCCATGGTATTTATATACTGCATTTCTTTTATTAAATCATCTGTTGACAGATGCCTGGGACCTGACTCAGGGGCAGAGTCCTTTAAGACCTGTGGACCTGGCAGTGATCAACTGAAGAAAAATAAAGTTAAAAGTGGTGAGAGATAAAGAGATAGGACACACAGAATAGAGTTTTCAAAGGTAGGAACACAGAGGACCACAGAAGCTTGTGGGATTCCAGTGAGTGGCCCTGAGTGGTTGTTCCACTCAGCTTTTATTGAAGGCTATTTTCTCATTTAGCTCAGAGAGTAGCTGGGGAAGGGACCAAAAATGTCAGTTTCTCTGAGCAAGCATGCTAGTTCTTATCCTGTCTATAATCATTAACTTTAAGGGTCTGAGCAGACTTGAGAAATCCAAAACCTGAGTCTTGCTTGGGGGCAGCCTCCTGTCTGTGGTCACACACACATTCTGGAAGGTTAATCCCTTCCGGTTCTCTATGGAGTAGACACAATAGCTCAGGATCCTCTAAAGAATCAGTAGAAGAGAAGAATTTTCTTCTGATCTCCACCCAATGGCATTTCCCTCCAAGATTAGAATGCAAGCCCTCCTGCCCATATTTCAGGGCTGGAGCTTTTCTCTAGATCTCTGCCCTGGACATAAGACAAATCCTCACAGGGATATTTGCCTTGACTATTCACAAGGCAGGGGACAGCCTGGTTAATGCTTCTTGCCAGGCTTTGCACGTAGCCTCCTTCTGTGGCCATTCTCTGCTTTAAAGTGTTTACAGACCCAGCAGGAGTGTTTGCAAGCTGTATCCCTTACAGGCCAGGCTTCTAGTAAAAGTAGGAACTGCTTAGACAAGTAATTTAGCTGCTGGTTTAAAAACAAGCTAGCTTAACTGTTTTTATTCCACCTTGCTCATCCTATTTCTGTTTTTGCCCTTTTCTGGAGGTGTTTTCCCTGGCCAAGAATGGAATCTTCAGTCCCCATTCTGCCTGCAGATAGACACGTGGGTTGTTTGCATTTCTTATTATTTACTATAAATATTGCTGCGAGGAAAATGCAGGTATCTCTTCAAAATATGGATTTTAATTCTTTTGAATACATACCCAGAAGTGGAATTTCTGAATCACATAGTATTTCTATTTTTTTGAAGACCTTCAAACTGTTTTGCATAGTGGCTATACCATTTACATTCCTACCAACAGTATAAGGGTCACAATTTTTCGAAATCTTTGCTGACGCTTGTTATCTTTGTTCTTTTATTTTTTATATTTTTTGAAACTAGACATTTAAATAGGTACAAGTTGATATCTCATTATGGTTTTGATTGGCATTTATCTAATTAGAAATATTAAACTTTTGGGGCGGCGCCTGTGGCTCATTCAGTAGGGCACCAGCCCCATATGCCAAGGGTGGCGGGTTCGAACCCAGCCCCGGCCAAACTGCAACAACAAAAAAAGAGCCGAGCACTGTGGTGGGTGCCTGTGGTCCCAGCTGCTCGGGAGGCTGAGGCAGGAGAATCACCTAGGCCCAGAAGTTGGAGGTTGTGAGCTGTGTGATGCCACGGCACTCTACCGAGGGTGAGAGTGAGACTCTGTCTCTACAAAAAAAAAAAAAAGAAAGAAATATTAAACTTTTTTATACATCTGATGCCTACGTGTATGCCTTTAGAGAAATGTCTATTCAAGTCTTTTGCCCATTTATAATCATGTTATTTCTTTTTTTTTTTTTTTTTTGCTATTGAGTTGTAGGAATGTCTTCTATAGTATGAAATTAATATTTTATTAGATAGTTTTCAAATATCTTCTCCCCTTAGATAGGTTCCTTTTCACTCTGCTAATTGTTCCCTTTACTGTACACAGTGTTCTTATCTGATGTAGTCCCTTTTCTTTGTGCTCTGTTGCCTGTGCTTTTGACGTCATATCTAAGAAATCATTGCCAAGACAAATCTCAAGAAGATTTTTGCCTCAAATATTCTTCTTTGAGTTGACTTTTTTGTATAGTATAAGATAGTAATCCAATTTTATGATTTTTTGTTTGGATATCCAGTTGTTCCAACACCATTTGTTGAAGAGTGTTTAATTTCCACACTCTGTAGTCCTGACTGTTGAAGAATGATGAGTAACTTTTCTCTAGCTCTTTTCAAAATTTTCTTTGTCGTTGGCTTTTAGTGTTCAATTATAATATATACTTAGTGTGTAGATTTCTGTGGATTCATTCTATTTGGAATTTTTTGAGCTTCATAAATCTAGATGTCCATTTCCCTCCTACAATTTGGAATGTTTTAAGCTGTTATTTCTTTAAATAAGGTTTCTATTCCTTTGCCCCTTGTCATCCTGGAGCTTTCATAATGCACTTACTTGTCCTTGTGATAGTATTCCATGAGGCCCATAAGCTTTCTTCTTCTTTTTTTTTTTTTTTTTTTTTGCAGTTTTTGGCTAGGGCTGCATTAGAACCTGCCACCTCCGGCATATGGGACCAGTGCCCTACTCCTTTGAGCTACAGGCACTACCCAGCTTTCTTATTCTTTTTTTGTCCTTGTTGTTCCTCTAATTTAATAATTTTCAACTGGTATGCCATAGGAGGATCTTTGGTGTGCTGGGAAAATGTTTAAAGAGCATTAACTAAATTATTTTGAAAGAAGTTCAAAGCACAGTAAGTTTATTCTTTTTTTTTAATCCACATAATTTAAGTGTGCCACAGAAGTTTAACTATAAGTTCCAATGTGCTATAAGATTAAAAAGATTGAAAAACACTGCCCTAACTGGATAATTTCAAATGACCCATTCAGTTGGCTGATTATTCCTGATGTTCAATTAGATATGCTGCTGAAAGTATCTATTTAATTTTTCAATTCAGTTACTGTAGTTGTCAGCTCCAGAATTTCTACTTATTTAAGATAATTATTTTGAATTCTTTTTCAGGAAATCTGTACCTGTCCACATCCACAGGGTCAGTTATTGAAGATTTATTTTGTTGTTTTTTTAATTTTAAATTTTTAATCATTATGGGTACATAATAGTTATGTTTATAGGGTACCTACCTATAATATTTGGATACAGGCATGCAATGCATAATAATCAAATCAGAGTAACCAACGTATCCATCAACTCAGTCATGTATCGTTTGTGTTAGAAACACTCCCATCTTTTTCTTTTAGCTACCACTTATCATTGACTATAATCAGCTTGTTGTGCTATTCCCTGATTCTTTGATTTCCTTGTAGCTTTGAGTGGGTATCTGTGCATTTTAAATGCAGTTGCTACTTCTAGCTTTTGCAGATTTGCTTTGTCAGGAAAGATGTCAATTAGGCCACCTAGAGATCCTGAGAGTATCCAAACACCTTTTGTATGGTTATGCCCACTATAGACTTCTCCCTTTCTGCTCAAGAGAAATATCACAATTGTGCATCTTCTCCCAGTCCTTCAGGGCCATGCCAGTTGCTGAGGGTCACATTCTGCTTTTCCCTGGAGCACTGTAATGAAGTTCTGGGCACTAGTTATGCCTTCTTCCCTCTCTCCTAAAGGAGAGGTTTCAGGATTGTGTTCCTCCTTCCAATCCCTTGAGGTAAACCAGCTTCAGAGGTGCACACATTCAACTGAGTCGTGCTAGCTTCTGAAATCCATTCCAGCCACCTGCTGAGAGCCAGCCACCCCCGTTCCTTGTTCTTAGCTTCCCCACAGGCATTCTACATTGCAGAGTTCCCCCAGTACTACTAGTAAGAGAGGAAAAAAGAAAGTCTTTTGAGAAGTGCTACCAAAGGCAGGGTTGTTAGATGTACATTCACTCTCTTTTCCCCTCACGGGTTGAGGAGGATATTCCTGTCGACACTAGCTCTGCTGGCTTTAGGGACTGGGTGACGTGGGTAAAGTGATGTGGGTACTCTTCTTACCAATTTTAATGTGGTTGTTTTCATTT
Source organism: Arctocebus calabarensis (assembly GCA_963573935.1). NCBI lineage: Eukaryota > Metazoa > Chordata > Mammalia > Primates > Lorisidae > Arctocebus > Arctocebus calabarensis. The sequence goes on from CAUYON010027647.1 coordinate 22,342, forward strand.
TTCTATTCCTCTGCAGGATTGCCACCTCTTAAATGAATCCTAGAGTTCTCATAAAGCTATTTTGGTGAATATATAGTGTTAAATTGCTGTTCACTTATCTTTAAAATGTTTTTTAATAAGAGGGTCAAGAAATACAGAACTTAACAGAAAGAGCACAAATTTCATTTACTTCTTCAATTTGTCAGGTGTGATAGAAACATTCTAACATCAGAGAACAAGGGTCATCACTTGAACAAAAAAACACAGAAAATCATGATGATGAGCTGAGATGGCAAGATATTTACATGTTTACCAAAGTTCCCATTCACTCTGCAGTTTCAGAATGGCATCAGTTTAGATGGGAGTTAGTTAATTTTTAAGTATTAAAAATTCATAAGATCAGTCATAAGTTCTTCTGTTGTGTCCAGATCACTTAATCCCCAAAGACCACCAGGGAGATGTACTCCATGCAAAAGTAAAAGAGCCTTTATTCAAGCTGAAGCCAGGTCCTACAGAGAACCCAGCTCAGCAGGAGGGCCCCATCTCTGGGTTGGGGTTGGGGTGGGGGGGTTATTGTGGTGAAGTGGGGTGGGGGACTTCCGGAGTACAGAGTATGAATGGTTATTTTAAATGCTCCTTGGCGCTTATTGGTTAGGCCTGTCTGGAATGGTTAATCTCGGCTTGGGTCACCTGATGGGGAGAGTGCCTTGCTTAGCCCTGATAGGCTAGGAATGAGAACAAAGGGCTATTCTCAGGAACAAAGGAACTCTAAGATGGAGACTTCTTACAAGATGGAGTTTCTCCTATTCTTTCATTTCCACAATTGAGCTCAATTCACAGGTAAGTTTCTGACAATATTTGTATAATGTTTTTTTTTTAGAGACAGAGTCTCACTTTATTGCCCTCACAGCTCACAGCAACCTCCAACTCCTGGGCTTAGGCAATTCTCTTGCTTTAGCTCCCGAGCGGGGACTACCACGCCTGCCACAAGGTCCAGCTATTTTTTTTTTTAATAATTTTATTGAATCATAATTCTGTACATTGGTGCAATCATAGGGCATGATTCATATACATTCAGAAATGTTTTCATCGTACTGTTACAGATAGCCTTCATGGCATTTTCTTGATCACTATATAAAG
>CAUYON010027649.1:0-30191 GCA_963573935.1 Arctocebus calabarensis
TGACACAGTCATAGAAATGGAGAACGGATTAGTGGTTGCTGGGTTTTAAGGAGGGGGTGGGACAGGACAGAAGTAAGTTTGCCTATAAAAGGGCAACATGGGTGATCTTTATGGAAATAGAAATGTTCTCTGTTTTGACAGTATCAATATCTATAACCCAGCTGTGACATTGTCCTAAAGTATTGCAAGTTACCATTGGAGGAAGCTGGCCAACGCAAACTCTGCATTTTCTTACAACTGCATGTGAATCTATAATTATCTCAAAATTTAAAGTTTAATTAGATTTCTTAAAAACTCAGTAGCTAGGGATGGTGCCTGTGGCTCAAGGAGTAGGGTGCTGGCCCCATGTACCAGAGGTGGCAAGTTCAAACCTGGCCCCGCCAAAAACTGCAAAAAAAAAAAAAAAAACTCAGTAGCTAATAAAGACAAAAGCAAACATTTACTGAGTGCTCTGTGCCAAAAATTGTCCTAAGCACTTGATGAATTTAATCCTCACGGCAATCCTAGTGACATATGTATAATCATTAGCTCCATTCTACAGATGAGAAAACTGAGAGAGGGTAGGTAACTTGGTTAAATTGGCACAGTTAATATGTATTCCAGGCTATCTGGCTCCAGAGTCTGTGACCTTGACCACCATACTAAGAATCAAAAAACTTCACATACTCAGGCTTTTCAGCTTTCCTTGAAACTTGCATTAACAGTGAACTCTTGGCTGAAGATCAGTAGCTGCTGCCCCCATTAGGCAAAGCAGAGTAATACATTTGTCACAGCCCCCACTGCTGTATTCCACAGTCTATTTTAATTTGCTAACCCCAGGTCACCATACATTTAAATTTGGGGGTTGGGCAGCACCTGTGGCTGAGCGAGTAAGGTGCCAGCCCCATATACCAAGGGTGACGGATTCAAACCCAGCCCCACTCCAACTGCAAATAAAATAAAATAAAATAAATTTGGGGGTCCTGGTATACAACATTACCTTGAGCTTGCAAAATGAAAAAGCTATGGGGAGAAAAAATATTAAATTAAATATTTAAAATAAAAAGAATTGTATTGATTTAAACCTAGCAAAGTAGCAGAATCATTAGAATTACCATTAACTCTGAATTTTATAATATTTTTAAGGTAACTATAGTAAAGCAAATGCAAATAAGTACTGCTCGTGTTGTGGTCTATTTTTTGAAATAAAAAATATTTCTAAGGATCTGCTCATATCGTATTATTCATTATTTAGTTCATCTCTTTTGAAGTAGCTGTTTTTAACTCCCCTTCCCCACTCCCAGTGTAGCCCTCATCTGTCATTTTGAGATTCACCTTTCTCTTAATGCACAAGGTCACCCTCAGCAACTTCTGGGAGCCTTTTCTGAGTTTTCCAATAGGGAGCAGGCCAGAAATGGCAAGAGGATTATCCCCAGGGGGCTGCCACCAGGCGAGGATGAATGAGAACAGTAAATACTCCAGTTCCCCTTGGGTGGGACAACTCTGAGGCACCTTCCCAGGGTTCCCAGCAGGACTGGGAGGCTGTTGCCCCGGCAATAACCTGCTCACTAATATTCTCTTTATTCATTCCATTCCCTTCCTTGTTTCAATTTCTCACATTCTTAGAAGGCTTCCTAGAGTCCCCTCCCAAATAAACCAAATGCATGAAACCATATGGGTTTCATGAGCACTCGCCTAGTGTAAGATTCTCTCCACGGGAAAGAGAAACCAGCACGGTGGCTTTTAAAATCCAACCTCACCCAGGAGGAAAGTGTTTCTAACCCACTGAGAAGGATTGCATGGTTTTAGAGAGAGAGATAATATAACCCGATTTTGAACTGAAAAGGGAGAAGGGAAGGCAGAAGAAGGTGAAGCCCCAATTGGTGTCCTTTTTTCCTGTCCCTGAATTCAGCTGCATCTGCATTTCAAGTCATTTCATGCTGATGAGTTTTCTCTCCACCCTGAGGCTTCAGTTAACTCCTCCCAGGGAAGCTGTGATGGACTGAAACGTGTCCCCCAAAATTCACAGGTTAAAGCCCTACCCCTCAGTGTATTTGGAAATAAAGGCTTTCAGGAGGTAATTCAAGTTAAATGAGATCATAAGGGTGGGTCCGAATCCAGTAGGATTGGTGGGGCTTCTTGTAAGAAGAGGGAAAGACGTCTTGCGCCTGCACACAGGGAAGGGGTCGGGTGGCACAGCGAGCAGGTGGCACAGCGAGCAGGTGGCCGCCTGCAAGGGAAAATGGCCTCAGGAGAAACCGCACAGCTTGGTCTTGTACTTCTAAGCCCCAAAATTGTGCAAAAATTAATTTCTGCTGTGAAAGCCACCCAGTCAGTGGTATTTTGTTACAGCAGCCTTTTTCAGGCTAACCCTCAACAAATGGGGGGTGAGCTGATACACACAAAGTCTTTGGAACAGACAATTCTGAAACAGTGGGCAGCTCCGGAGGTTTCAGCAGGGTCAAGGCCCTATTGCCCAACGCACCGCCCTCCACAATCCATAGAACACCCTTGTATTTGCCTTTCCTCCTTGCCTGACTTATTCTCCCCACGATCTCACTCCTGTTTCCTAGCGTCACCCTAAATGCCTGCATAGAAGTCTTAATCTCAGGCTCCGCTTTGGGGGGAATCTGACCTAAGGCAGAGCCTGCTCCCGGGCTAAAAGTGTGGTCTGGAATTTGGAAGGATTTTTAGGAATGGCATCTGTCAGGGCTCTGCTCATATGCACCACCCAGAGTGCTGAGAGAGGATACCTGAGAAGGGTGAGGTCTGGGAGAACAGGTCTCCTCAAGGAGACCACAAGGATACACCTGCAGGGTCCTCTCCATGGTGACTCAGCCCTTAGGAATTTGTAAACTCAACTTCTTGGAACTTGGAAATTTCCAAGTTCTGTGAAATACTGTAGTTCTTTAGGGGCTGGAAAAGCATCCCCCACTTGATTCAAACTGGCCAATGAGAAAGGTACCTGTGGGGTGGAACTTACTGACCGTCGATAAAAAGGGAAAGATCAAGCCCGTCGGGGAGCGCGGCCGTTTGGAATTCTTCTATGCTGTAAGCTCCCGGCTGGTGAATAAAGCCCTTCCTCTTATAAGCGTGGTGTTTGGGTGCTCTTTCTCTCAGTTGGGCCTTGTCTTCCTGCAACAGTGTATCCAGAGCTCCTCCAGATGAAAGCAGAGATACACCAAAGCAAAGCTCTACTCCGCCCACCACGGCCTTGCCCACCAGAATTTTCCTGATCTGCAGCCACATTGGGAAAAGAATCAATGAGGATCAAGTCAAGATCTATTCAAGGACTCTGTGCAGCCCAGAGTTCCCGGGACTGTGGAAGCTTATGATTCTCGTATGAGTCCATGAAGAGGACTAACGGGTCTTAAACAATAACTCCGTTTTTTGGCCAGGTAAGCAAATGAGTGCTCAAAGTTGATGATATCTGGTTTATAAAGTAAGGAATATGACATGTCTTACACCCTGGCATTGCAAAGTCATTAGTAGCTATTACACAATTGGTATCAAGAGACCGAGACCAGGTATGTTCCATGTCATATTCCAGATGTTTCCACTCAGAGGTGCTCGGCCAAAATGAATGCAAAGCAAGGAGATTTTGGATGATATTTATTTATAAAATGGAAGAAAATTGCCTCTTCTATTCCCTTTCCTCCTATTTAAATACAGAAGAAATGGGGTTGGTGCCTGTGGCTCAGTAGGTAGGGTGCTGGCCCCATATCCTGAGGGTGGCGGGTTCAAACCCAGCCCCACCCAGCTGAACTGCCACAAAAATAAATAAATAAATACAGAAGAAATGGAGAAGTTATGAAAAACTCCCTTTTCTGTTCTGGTTTTCCTAATATTGTATCTTATTTCTCCTCATTCATAACACAATGTGAGAGCAAGATCGGGCTAGGCTTCTTTCATTCTACTTGGATCTTGGCTTCTGAACAATAGAGGGAACAAAGTCCATAGGGAAATTCAAATCGACAGTTGGCATTTTTAGAAAATGTGTTAGCACTGAGGACAGCCCTGTGGATTTTTTTCAGAGGCAAAAATGAATATCCGTTTACTTTAAAAGGAATTTTCCCCCTATTTGCCAGTTTAGAATTTCCCCATTTTGAAGTTTTTAGATAAGTACTATAAATTGTCTTCTGTGAGGTTTCTCCTTAATTGCCTGCAAAATTTCTAAGATTAACACCTGCTGTATACCTTCTTTTTCTACCTAGCTGGAAGACTCTCATCAAATTGTCAAGTGAGTGAATAAATGAATACATTTCTCTTTGAGGAAAAATATGGAATAATGAAGTCAGTGCTACTTTCAAAATGGCCTTTTATCCTACATGGCTGAGGCTGTTTTTCTGTTCTTTATAATTTCCTACATTGTCAACTTTAACATAACGAAAAAATTGTTTGTAAGATTTGTACCCTATCTGACTAAGGCCTGTTGGCTCACTCCTGTAATCTCACTTTGGGAGGCCGAGGCAGGTGGATTGCCTGAGCTCTAGAGTTCAAAACCAGCCGAAGCAAGAGTGAGACCCCTTCTTTACCAACACTAGAAAAACTAGCCAAGCGTTGTGGTGGTCGCCTGTAGTCCCAGTTACTTGGGAGGCTGAGACAAAAAGAGGACTTCTTGAGTCCAAGAGTTTGAGGTTGCTATGAGCCATGATGCCACAGCACTGAACCCCAGGGCAACTGAGTGAGACGATTTCAAAAAAAAAGATTTGTACTTTATCGAAACAGAAAGTTCTTGAACATCCTTCCATACAAATGTGACTGAAGTCCTTTGAGACTGATAGAAACTCTCAGAAGGACAGCTTAGGATATTACTAACTCTTCTCCGGATCCTAGGCCTAGGCACCATCGTGATGGTCAATGGCAAAGCACCGACAGACCATGAACCCTTCAGGTGCTGAACAAGTTAGAGAAGGAAAGCTGTGGGCAGAGAAGTTAGCTACGCTCCTTCTTGAATGACCCACCACTATCTCCTGATGTGTTAGAGAAAATAAACCCTGTGCTGTACTTAGAATGAAATAGAAAAGTGAAGGATTCCTAATAAAAAACCAGCAAGAAATATTATAATACAGGTATATGTATCAATGGTTTTATTCAAAACTCTTTTTTCTTTTTTTTTTGTAGAGACAGAGTCTCACTTTATCACCCTCAGCAGAGTGCCGTGGAGTCACAACTCACAGCAACCTCAAACTCCTGAGCTTAGGCGATTCTGTCGCCTCAGCCTCCCAAGTAGCTGGGACTATAGGAGCCCACCACAACGCCCAGCTGTTTTTTTGTTGCAGTTCGGCCGGGGCCGGGTTTGAACCTGCCACCCTCAGTATATGGGGCCAGCGCCCCACCCACTGAGCCACAGGTGCCACCCTTATTTAAAACTCTTAAACAAGCAGTCACATGGCTATACAGAACAAACTTTCATTGCTATAATTACATATCCACAGACCTATACGTGTGTGTGTGTGTATATATATATATATTTTTTAATGTACTTACTCCTTTCACTAAATAAATCTATTTAGTAAAGAAACTTTAGGAAATAATAGGTACAAAGCTCTGTCACTTCTTCCTTCTACTTCACGCTCTTTCAGCCTCGGACTCAGCCCGTGCACCCAGCACCCAGCTCCTACAAAGAGCTCCCAGCAGTTGACTGTCCAAAAAATGTTCCCCATTCCACTTGGGCTAGAGTCTTCTCTCGTCCCAGGCATAACCTGCAATGTACTGTGGGAGCTGAGTGTCCTGGGGGACAGGAGCTCTTTAAGCAATGTCCATCCAGAGCAGTAACTATCCACTAGGAAGATAAGATGAACCACAAATATTCTAGGCTGGGTACAATGGCTCACCCTGTAATCCCAGCACTCTGGGAGGCCAAGGCAGGTGAATTGCTTCAGCTCGAGTGTTCGAGACCAGCCTGAGCAAGTGCAAAACCTCTTTAAAAGTGACCAGGCATTGTGGCAGGCTCCTACTTGAAAGGCTGAAGCAGGATGATTGCTTAAGCCCAAGAGTTTAGGTTGCGGTGAGCTAAGATGCCACCACATTCTACTGAGGGTGACAAAGTGAGACACTGTCTCAAAACAAAACAAAACAATTCTAATAGCCACTTTGAAAACAGTAAAAAGAAACAAGCAAAACTAATGTTAATGAGGTATCTTATTTAACACAATTCATCCAAAATATTATCTTTTCAACATGTGATTGGTACCAAAAATTATTAATAAGACATTTTACACTTGTTTGTACTAAGCTTTCCCATTTGGGTATGTATCTCACACCTACAGCACATGTCAATTTGGATTAGCCAATTTCAATACTCAATAACCAGATGTGGCCCGTGGTCCCCTATTAGAATGAAATAGAAAAGTTAAGGGTTCATAATAAAAAACAGCAAGAAATATTACACTACAGGTATGGGTATCAATGGCTGTACATTCACAGAAGGGTGGGCAGGGAAAATACCACTGCCTTAAATACCCTCAGGCACCACTATGGGAAACAATGCCATCAGAGCTTCCACGGCCTGAGTGCCTGATATGAGGCGATCCCTAAGTCATCTAACACCGAATGACATTTCTGAGTTGCTCCTCAAATGAGATTTCTGAGTTGCTCCTAGAACTGCCCACAGACTCCCCAAAGATGTGACAATAACCACCAGAATAGGGATTGATTACCCTGTCTCACAGCCTTCAAGCCGGGACAGACCGTCTGGATTCTCCTTGGTCTGAATGCCACTCCTTTAAGGCACTGCTGAAACCAGACAGAATTCCAGACTGGAAGCTGCAAAGTGTTTTATTAGACAATTGGTTCTATTTGCCCCTCTTTCTCCTGGCAAGTTCCTCAGTATTACAATCCAAGCTTTCAAAGCTGCAATTGTCAGCTAGCTGCCCCGAGTTGTATAGTGTAGAAACTACAATTCTGTTTTATTTCAGGCCACGTGCATACCCAACATGGAGTGTGAAAAAAAGAGTATTTAAAGCACAGAGCCATGTTTTTTGAAATTATTCTCACTACATATAAAAATAACATACACACTGTCATCTTGAGTAAGAATTGTTTAGACTAGTCACATAGCTCTGCTATCCAGATCCACAAGACCACATCACCTGCTGAATTCTGTTTGCCATTGACAATATAGGTCTGGTCTAATTATGCCAGGTCTAGGTTGTGTTTCTTTAAGGTTTTCTGGAAATAAAGGGTATAAAAAATTGATCTGTTCTTATTTATTGTCATCAGTAGGTCAATGAGTTATAAAATCATGAAACAGAATTACGTACTTTCATAGATGGTGAAAGGGTTTGGGGTTTTGCAGACGAAATCTCTCATTTGTAGTTGAGCCAGGTCTCTTTAAAAATATCCACAAGTCTAGACTTGGATTTTAATCCACGTACTTTTCAAAAATCAAGATATTTTAAATCACTTATATCCTTAAGAAATAAAATAATTTTAAAATCTTTAAATGTAATATATTTGGGGTTGGGGGGGGTTAGATAGCATCTCAATCCATGGCCCTGGATGGAATGCCATGAGGTCACCGCTCACAGCAACCTAAAACTCTTGGGCTTAAGAGATTCTCTTGCCTCAGCCACCCAAGTAGCTGGGTCTACAGGAGCCTGCCACAATGCCTGGCTATTTTTTTGTTGCAGTTGTCACCCGTATTTTTGTTGAACAATCCTTTATTGGGAGTCTCCTTTAGGCTAACAAGTCTGATGGATACTGAGACCATAAGACAAATGATTTGACCCCTGTTTATATTTATTCTAATACATTATGATGGAGGTTTACATAATTTGTAATATTTCAATGAACATCTTACAATTTAGCCAACATATTATTGTTATTTATAATACATAAAGATACTTTTGTGGTTAACCACAGTGATGGCATTGATAAAACAACAAAGTTTCGGCCAGAGATAAAAGAAGTATTCAATACAGTAGAGGACTTTCAATGATAGATAAAAGGAAGGCTTCCTGATTAGGTTATTAAAACATTAAAATGGCCTACCATGGGAAAATGGGGTCTTTATCTATAAATATAGGTTATTTTTTCATTATGCAAGGTCTAGTCAAGGAAATGTACCAGCAAGCAATAAGAAGGTTTTTCTCTATTTGTTGCGATCAATTCATTTTTTCCTATTTATCAAAGTAACCAGGAGCAGGGCGGTGCCTGTAGCTCATCAAGTAGGGCGCCGGCCCCATATACTGAAGGTGATGGGTTCAAGCCCAGCCTCGGCCGAACTGCAAAACAGAAAAATAGCCAGGCATTGTGGCGGGCGCCTAAGGTGTGCGTTGTGGTGGGAGGCCGAGGCAAGAGAATTGCTTAAGCCCAGGAGTTGGAGGTTGCTGTGAGCTGTGTGACACCACGGCACTCTACCCAGGGTGACAGCTTGAGACTCTAACTCTACAAAAAAAAAAAAACAAAAACTAAACATTTTTAAATTTCTGGCACAAGTAGGCACCCAAATGTTTGTTGAATGAGTGAACATAAGTACAGACAACTGAAAGTAATAATTCCATTTGGGTCAGATTATTAGGCTATCTAACATTTATAATGAATCCAGTTTGTAAAAAAGTTTTGTTCTATAAATAATTATGTCTAACTAACTTTGATTTTGACTCCATCACTGTTCAATTATTCAAAAATTTACCTACATATTTTCTAACTTACAGCACCAGACTATACAAATTCTAAGGATAACAATTTCCAAGTGTTTATGTTATGATGTAAAGGTATGCTTTTTTTCGAAAACTGCCTTTTTCATATCTTTTTCTCATTCTTCCAATTATATGAAAGTTTGTAAAGAACATGTTTTGACTCAGCGCCTGTAGCACAGTGGTTACGGCGCTAGCCACATGCACCGAGGGTGGCAGGACGGCCAGTTGAGCAACAGTGATAACTGCAACAAAAAAATAGCCAGGTGGCTCAGCGCCTGTGGCTCAATGAGCTAAGGCGCCAGCCACGTACACCTGAGCTGGCGGGTTCGAATCCAGGCTGGGCCCGCCAAACAACAATGACAGCTGCAACCAAAAAATGGCTGGGCATTGTGGCGGGTGCCTGTAGTCCCAGCTACTTGGGAGGCGGAGGCAGGAGACAGGATTGAGCCCAAGAATTGGAGGTTGCTGTGAGCTGTGATGCCATAGCACTCTATCCATGGTGACAGCTTGAGGCTCTGTCTCAAAAAACAAACAAACAAACAAACAAAAAATAGCCAGGTGTTGTGGCGGGTGCTTGTAGTCCCAGCTACTTGGGAGGCTGAGGCGAGAAAATTGCTTAAACCCAAGAGCTGGAGGTTGCTGTGAGCTTTGATGCCACAGCACTTTACCAAGGGTGACATAATGAGACTCTGTCTCAAAAAAAAAAGGTTCGACACCTGTGGCTCAAGCAGCTAAGGCGCCAGCCACATACACCTGAGCTAGTGGGTTCAAATCCAGCCCAGGCCCACCAAACAACGATGGTTGCAACCAAAAAAAAAAAAATGGCCAGGTGTTGTAGCGGGCACCTGTAGTCCCAAGTACTTGGGAGGCAGAGGCAAGTGACTCGCTTGAGCCCAGGAATTGGAGGTTGCTATAAGCTGTGATGCCACAGCACTCTATCCAGGGTGACAGCTTGAGACCCTGTCTCCAAAAAAAAAAAAAATCTGTTTTCCCAAATGTATTTGGGTTTGTTTGTTTATATTGAGAGACAGTCTCACTCTGTTACCCTGGGTGAGGTGCTGTGTTGCTATAGCTCACAGCAGCCTTAAACTCCTAGGCTCAAGAGAGCCTCTTGCCTCAGCCTCCCAAGCAGCTAGGACTACCGGCATTATGGGGAATAATTGTTCAGGCTGTTTTTGAACTACTGAGCTCAGGAGATCCACCTGTCTCAGCCTTCCAGAGTGCTGGGATTAAAGGTGTGAGCCACTGTTTCCAGCCCCCTCTTGAATGTGTTTTTAAATTTACTCTTCATTGTTATGTAATGCTAGAAACATCTCTCAAATTAATGGTTACCTAGAATATTGCGAAGACTTCTGCTGGATAGCACTCTAGTAAATGGATGCTAACAGCATCTCCCATTGGATATTGAAAACCATTAGGAAGTTTGACATATATTATCTATGAAGTAATGTCAATAAACCTGAAATCTTATCTGTAACAATAAAAATAAATGTTCAAATGCTTTTAATTGTATACATTATACATAGCATAGACTTTATCAAGGGAAATTTTGTAGTAAATATCAAAGGCCCTAAAAATGTGTGCATCATTTGATCAAGCCCTTCCATTTTGGGGATTATACACTAAGAAAGAACTCATGGATGGGCACAAAAATTTTTAGCTAGAAATTAGATGGGCAGCACCCAAAGCTCAGCTGAGTAGGGCACCGGCCACATACACCAAGGTTGGCAGGTTCGAACCTGGCCCAGGCCAGCTAAAACAATGACAGTTGCAACAACAACAACAAAATACCCAGGCATTGTGGTGGGCAGCTACTTGGGCTGCTAAGGCAAGAGAATGGCTTAAGCCCAAGAGTTTGAGGTTGCTGTGAGCTGTGACACACAGCTACCGAGGGTGACAAAGTAAGCCTCTGTCTCAAAAAAAAAAAAAAAAGGAATTAGAAATGATTGGGAGTATTTATATATGTTATGTCCCAACTCTGTAAGAATATTAGGTATATTTTACATGCATACACATAATAATGTTTTAGAAGAACATTTAGTAATATAATAAAATGATAGAGCAAAAACTAAATTCATAAAACAAAGGGACTTTATGATCTTGTGTTAAAAATTACCTCCCTGCATCAAAAAAAAGACTGAAAATGGGTGGCACCTGTGGCCTATTGGGTAGGGCGCCGGCCCCATATACTGAGGGTTCTGGGTTCAAATCCGGCCCAGGCCGAACTGCAACAAAAAAACAGCCGGGTGTTGTGGTGGGCACCTGTAGTCCCAGCTACTCGGGAGGCAGAGGCAAGAGACTCTCTTGTGCCCAGGAGTTGGAAGTTGCTGTGAGCTGTGATGCCACAGCACTCTATCCAGGGTGACAGCTTGAGGCTCTGCCTCAAAAAAAAAGAAAGCATTAAAGGAAGTTATCACCTGAGACGGGTTTCTCTCTGCCCCACCTCTCTGGGAAGTAAGCCCTTTATCTATGGAGCATCAGTGAGGTAAGAGCATAGTTTGTAGCGTGAGTAATGACTAATAAGTTGTTCATTAGTTTGGCTTTAAAATAGTTTGCATAAGGAGGAAGGTGTTAAATTCATGAAGGATTTTAAAGCTTCGGTTGATTCGGGTAGGTAGTAGGTAGTCTTATAGAGAAAGCAACTTCCTTAATTCTCACAGTTACTAAAGAGGAAGCTGTTTTACCTTTTTCTTCCTGGTAGGAGTATCATAGGTTTTAGACTGGCTTTGTATACATAATACTATTCAAGCTTTTAGCAAGGTGAGATTAGGTGTGTGCTATTTCATATTGGATAAGAAAAGTAGCCACCCATCTAATCCTTCCAAGAAGGAAATTTGTTAACACAGGGAAGAGTGTGAGACATCAGGTATTACAAAATCGCAGCTGTCATCCACGCAAGTAGCAGGCTATTATGAGAAATATCCTAGCTATTCCTGTCCAATAGAGTGACTCAAAAGCTAGTATCTCTTTTGCTGTTTTTTTCTTATTATTCAAGAGTAGCATATTCCAGATTATCAATACTGCCCTTTCCCATCAAATACATGTTTCTTTTAGGAATAATGTGAATGATGATAACTGTTAAGCAACAACAGGCTAGCTAGTTCAACTTCTGCCCTCCCCTAATAAAACAAAACCAAAACAAATAGTTAAACTGTGAACTGGTATGAACTTGCCCGGTTTAGCTCAAATTGTAGCTTCTTGTTGCCAATCTTAAGATCTTCGTCTATGTTCAAACTCTAAGGTTTTCTTTCGCAATTTCTTCTGCTCCCATAGGCTGGGATAAAGAACCAGGGAATGTGTCCACAGCCAAACTGGTACATGCAGGTACATCGTCAAGGTAATGCTGCTTGTCTGGTCTCCATGATACAAAACGAAGTGAACTAAATGGTTAATTATTTTAGCTATATAAAATAGAAAGCTTCTGTTCATCAAAAGCATTATAAACAAAGAGATGGAGTTATAGGTGGAAGAAGTGTTTGCAAGGCATAGAATAAAGGATTAAAATAATAATAAACGAGGCTTACAGATGAATGAGAAAATGACAAAATGGGCGTCAAAAACATATCAAGAGAATTCTAGTACAAGTTAAAAGATGCAAGTTTAAGCAGTAAGGAGAAAAAAGCTCACTTTTTTTAGTTGCAAAGTAGAAAGTCTGATGATGGGAAATGTAGAGAAGGCAAGTTGCTGATAGGAGTGAAAACAAGAACAATTGGAAAACAATTTGACGACACGTGGCAAAGCTGAAAATGGCCTTACACCACGACTGAAAATTTTTAGTCCAAAGAAATTTGCCTGCATACGTACAAGGAAGAATGTACAAAAAAGTTTGTTACCTTACTCTTAGTGGCACCAATAAATAAATCAAAATAAAATAAAAGCAGCCTAATTCACCATCGGCTAGGAAATAAACATATGACTATTCATATAGTGGATTTCCACGTTGTAGTTAAAACTAATAAATAACATGTACAAGTATCCAGGCAGACCAATTTTTTAAATATTATATTAAGTAAAAATGAAAGTAACTTACAATAGGATATAATCAATATGATACAATACACATAAAACATTTTGTGCACATAAAATTATACACAAATTGTATCATATTGAGTGTATCCCATTGTGATTTATTTTTATGAAAGTAAAATTTATACAGAATATATATAGTACATATAGAGAAAAAATATATATATATATGCTCATAGTTTGCCCATTTTTATTGGGTTGTTTCCTTTTAAGAATTACAAACACTTTCCAGAGAAGTTCTAATACATATATGTCCTGTCTGTGTTATAAACTTGGGGGCCATTGGTAGAAGTTCATTAGGTGACCCATTCTACTATAAAACTGAAAGAGGAGAAAGATGATTAATAAAGCTGTCATAACCAAAGGCCCTGGGTCTCACGGCTCACACCAGCTTGCACAATTACACTCAGAAACAATGGCAGTCAGTCTGGGGCTTTGCCTCCTGTGCAATGCGTTCTACTTCCCGAGTCATTTAAATTTAGTGGAACTGTTATAAATATGAGTGCTATGCGTCCCAGTTATCTGGACCGTGTTCTCCATAAATTTTATATGCTGACTGCAGTATCAATTACAGTTAAAAGCCAGCTTATTTCTCATGAATCATGTGACTTGAAGTTAATTACTTGCCTTCTTTGAACCCAAGAGCTTTATTAAATGAGAGACTCACACGCTCTTATCTCTAAAATTCTTTTCAATTCTTGTCATGGGTCATTCTAATTCTTTAGTCAATAGTTAATATATTCATAAAAATGGTTTTTCTTTTAAGACCAAAATGGAAATCCTATCTTCTTTAAGAAAAATTCCTTATGTTAGCTTATTTTATGAACATTTTAGATGTATGTAAATGTATAATTAAGAATAGAACAAATTTCCATGTATCTTCCATCCAGCTAAAATACATATAGAGCATTCCAGTTTTCCATTTATCAGTTGCCAAAAATCTTTAAGTTTGACAGATACCTTATTAGCGAATCTGCAAGGAAACAGGCACCTTCATACATTGTTGGTGGAAGTGCAAAAATTTGGTAATATCTAGCAAAATTACATATGCATTTACTCCTGGAAGCCACAATCACCTTTCTATAAGTCTATCTCAAAGATACATATGCGGAAATATGAAATGATGTAATGTACAAGCTTATCCATGGTACCACCATTTGTTTTTTTCTTTGGTTTTTTATTTTAATTTTTTTGTTTTTGTTTTTGAGACAGAGCCTCAAGCTGTCACCCTGGATAGAGTACTGTGGCATCACAGCTCACAGCAACCTCCAATTCCTGGGCTCAAGCGAGTCTCCTGCCTCTGCCTCCCAAGTAGCTAGGACTACAGGCACCCGCCACAACGCCCGGGCCATTTTTTGGTTGCAGCCGTCATTGTTGTTTGGCGGGCCCAGGCTGGATTCGAACCTGCCAGCTCAGATGTACGTGGCTGGCGCCTTAGCCCATTGAGCCACAGGCGCCAAGCCAGTACCACCATTTGTAATAGCAGAATATGAGAAATAATGGTACCTCAATATGATGAAGTGCTATGCTGCTATAAAAAACACTCTATAAAATGCTATGAAATGTGGGTGGTGCCTGTGGCTCAAAGGAGTAGGGCGCCAGCCCCATGTGCTGGAGGTGGCAGGTTCAAACCCAGCCCCGGTCTTAAAAAAAAAAAAGCTATGAAATGTGTACAGTATGCTACTTTTTGTGTGAGAAAGAAGAACTATAATATGTGTGTACATATATAAACATTTTCAAAAAGAGATAATGAAAAGATAAACCAAATTCCAATTTTAAAAAATGGTTATCTAGGCTCGGCACCTGTGGCTCAAGTGTTAGCCACATACACCCGAGCTGGTGGGTTCGAATCCACCCGGCCCACCAAACACCATGACGGCTGCAACCAAAAAAAATAGCCGGGTGTTGTGGTGGCCGCCTGTAGTCCCAGCTACTTGGGAGGTGGAGGCAAGAGACTCACTTGAGCCCAGGAGTTGGAAGTTGCTGTGAGCTATGATGCGGTGGCACTCTACCAAGGGCTACAGCTTGAGGCTCTGTCCCAAAAAAGAAAAAAAATGATTGTCTATAGAGGAAGGAAAAAATTGGAAGCAAAGGATGACCAGCCCAAAGAAAAGACGTTTAGCATCATCCATCGGTACACAATTAAACGAAAACAACACTTAGATACCACTGTACACATATTAGAATGGCTAAAATCTGAAACAGCTGACAGCACCAGAAGCTTGTGAGGGTATGGAACAGAATATGGAACTCCCATTCATTGCTGGTGGAAAGGTAAAAGAGTGCAGACACTTAGGGAGACAGTTTGGCAGTTTCTTACAAAACCAAGCATGCTCTCATCGTAAGATCCAGTAATTATGCTCCTTAGTATTTATACAAAAGAGTTGAAAACTTAAACCTGCAGATGGGTGTTTATAGCAGCTTTAGTTATAATTGCCAAAACTTGAAAGAAAAAAGGTGGATGGATTAATGAACTATGACACATCCATACAATGAAATATTATTCAGCACTAAAAAAGAATAAGCTACCATGCCAGAAAAAGACATGGAGAAACCTTAAATGCATCCTTCTAAGAGAAAGAAGCCAGTCTGAACAGGTGAGCCCAACTGCGGAGTCCCTCCCTTATCCATGGTTTCTCTTCGCTTTCTGCAGTTTCCGTTAACCGCAGTAAACCAAGGTCTGAAAATAGTAAGTGAGTTTCTAGCAAGTACTTTATGTTTTAAATTCTTATGAATCAAAAGAATGACCACTCGGAGTAGCATCAGGAAATCTTGCATTAGCCCTTCATCCTGCTCTAGGCTTGAACCATCACTTTGGCCGGGACATCAGGCTGTATCCACCACAGCATGTGTGTTCATCACTTAGTAGCAGTTCCTGTGATCAGACTGACAGATCTAAGAAGGGTAAGTATAGTGCAATAAGATATTTAAAGAGAGAGAGAAGGCTCAGTACCTGTGGCTCAACGGGCTAAGGCCTCAGCCACATACACCTGAGCTGGCGGGTTTGAATCCAGCCTAGGCTGCCAAACAACAATGACAGCTGCAACCAAAAAATGGCCAGGCGTTGTGGCAGGCACCTGTAGTCCCAGCTACTTGGGAGGTGGAGGCAGGAGACTCGTTTGAGCCCAGGTATTGGAGGTTGCTGTGAGCTGTGTTGTCACGGCACTCTATCCAGGGTGACAGCTTCAGGCTCTGAAAATAAATAAATAAATAAAGCCAGGGTACTGGGATAAAAATGAACCATCCCGAATGAAATTTGTATATGATTTTGACTTTGGAGTCATGTAACTGTGGTTATTAATGATTTAAACAAAATTAATTTAAAAGGAAAACAGAAGAACAAAGCATTCCCTAAACATCTAAGCCAACTGAAACAAATGAATGTGGCTCCATATCAAGTTGGTGGCACGATAGGAGGACTATGAAGTGACTGTGAAGGCAGGGTTTGCCTTTCCTTTTTTTTTTTTTGAGACAGAGCCTCAGGCTGTCACCCTGGATAGAGTGCTGTGGCATCACAGCTCACAGCAACCTCCAATTCCTGGGCTCAAGTGAGTCTCCTGCTTCCACCTCCCAAGTAGCTGGGACTACAGGCGCCCGCCACAGCGCCTGGCCATTTTTTGGTTGCAGCCGTCATTGTTTGGTGCCCCAGGCTGGATTTGAACCCGCCAGCTCAGGTGTACGTGGCTGGCGCCTTAGCCCATTGAGCCACAGGTGCTGAGCTGAAATTAGTGTATTTTATTGCATGTAAAGTATACCTCAATAATTTTTTTAAAAAGGATACTTACTTCAATGAATATAAACCAAATATGTAAAAATCCTCAGAGGTCTTTTTTCTTTTTTATACAGTCTCGCCCTGTCACCCAGGCTGGAGTACAGTGGCATAAAATCTAGCTCACTGTCACCCCCAACTCCTGGGCTCCAGCGAGGCTCCTCCACAGCCGCCCGAGTTACTGGGACTACAGGTGCCCACCATTGCACCCAGCTGATTTTTCTGTTTTAAGTAGAAACATGGTCTCCTACTCAAGCTGGTCTAGAATTGCTGACCTCAAGTGATGCACCCACCTCAGCCTTAACAGTGCTAGGACTACAGGCGTGAGCCACCATACCTAGCCCTTAATAATTCTTTATTTAAAACAATGTATTTGTTCACCACATTGCTAGGATACCAACTCCTGTTCACGGAGAAATTTGATCCCAGTGTTGGAACTGAGGCCCAATGGGACAGATGTCTCACCAATATCAGTGCCTTCCTTGAGGGTGAATGAGTTCTCGCTCTATTAACTGCAGAGAGAGCTGGTTGTTGCAAACAGCCTGACACCTCTTTCCTTGCACTCTTGCTGACTCTCTTGCCAGGTGGTCCCTGCCAGCTCCCCTTCACCTTCCCTATGGATGGAAGCCCCCTCCGCACAGATGCCTGTGCCGAGTTCCCTGCACAGTCTGCAGAATCATGAGCCAAATAAACCTCTTTTCCCTGTTGTGAACTAAAATGAAATCTTAAGGCTCCCTCCTCGGTGACTGAGTGACTGGACCCCCTCTTGGCCAAGAAGATCCCTAAAATGGAGTCGCTGGCCATGAGAAAGGAGCTCAGCCGGCTCATCAGGCCCCCTGCCCTTCTCACTAACAGGCCTGGGGCAGTGCAAGACCTCCCTGCAACTCCTCAAAATGCATAACATATTGAAACAAATGAATTTAGCTGAGTGCATCAATACTCTGATTAACAGACCATTCATCTTAAGCATTCCTTTTCTCTAACTCCTGGTCTTTTTCAGACCAAGCCTGACTCTTTCAGCCAATTGTCAGTTAAAGCATCTTTAAACCCATCTGTAACCTGTAAGCTCGCACTGCCGGCTGTCCTACCGTTTTGGGCCAAGCTGTTGTATGTTTTCCACATATTGATTTAGGACCTCACCTGTAATTCCTGTCTCCCTAGAATGTATAAACCAAACTGTAACCCCACCACCACCAGAAGTCCACTTGCTCAAGGCTTCTTGGGTGTGACTCCGGGTCATGGTCCTCAAATTTGGCTCAGAATAAACCTCTTTGAAGGAGCACGGCTTCCTTTCTGTCGACACAGTATTCCCATAGCTACACCCAATAGACTAACACCCATTAGTCCATCCGGCTGGTCTAGAATTGCTGACTTCAAGTGATCCTCCTACCTCCGCCTCAACAGTGCTGGGATTTCAGGCGTGAGCCACCACACCCAACCCTTAATAATTCTTTATTTAAAACAATGTATTTGCAGCTCGGTGCCTTTGGCTCAACCGGCTAAGGCGCCAGCCATACACCTGAGCTGGTGGGTTGAATCCAGCCCAGGCCCGCCAAAGAACAATGACAGCTGCAACCAAAAAATGGCCAGGCATTGTGGTGGGCACCTGTGGTCCCAGCTACTTGGGAGGTGGAGGCAGGAGACTGACTTGAGCCCAGGAATCGGAGGTTGCTGTGAGCTATGATGCCATGGTACTCTATCCAGGGTGACAGCTTGAGGCTCTGTCTCATAAAAAAAAAAAAAAAAATGTATTTGCTCCCCACATTGCTAGGATAGCAACCCATTATTTTTAAAATGGATAAATGTAAATTATTAAACATTTACCCTGCTTTTCTCATGTGGGCTAAATTTGAAGGTATCTAATGATTGATGACAAAAAATTCTTTATAGGGCGGCGCCTGTGGCTCAGTGGGTAGGGCACCGGCTCCATATACCGAGGGTGGCGGGTGCAAACCTGGCCCCGGTCAAACTGCAAAAAATAGCCAGGTGTTGTGGTGGGGGCCTGTAGTCCCAGGTACTCAGGAGGCTGAGGCAAGAGAATCGCCTAAGCCCAGGAGTTGGAGGTTGCTGTGCGCTGTGTGACGCCATGGCACTCTACCAAGGGCAATAAAGTGAGACTCTGTCTCTACCAAAAAAAAAAAAAAAATTCTTTATAGAAGAATTACAGTTAATCAATGCAGAGGAAATGATAAAATTGTAAAAGTTTTATTTTTCAAACCTTTTATGAAATGATCGTTCTAAAACCATTAGGTGAAAGGTTGATAAGGAACCTTATTAGTTTATCTCTCAGTGAATCAGGTCAACTACATTTGATTGACCACCAGACAATATTTGCCTCTTGATGAGATACAGTAGAGGTACGTACAGCATCATGTCCTTGCCTAAAGAAATTAGTAAATTCCACTGAATCTAAAACAAGCCTCTAAAACTGTCAGTTTACAGGAAATACTTATTCCATCGTCATTCAAATGATAAAATAGCAACCTTGGCTAAAACGTAGCCCATTGGAAACTCTCTCAGCCTGCTAATAGGGGTGCAAATTGGCCCAAATAGTTTGAATTTGACAGTTAATACACAATGGGGGGGGGAATCCCCTTCTTGCCACTAGATGGTGCCCCCTGGCTTTAGAGCAGTTAAGTGAGCAGTCTCCTGACACTTAGCTGCATTTCCCTTTCTACTTCTGATGGGTCACTGAGGAAGGGACCAGCACTAGTCACCTGAGCCTCCCCGGCTAGTTGTGGTCTGGACCCCAGCAGCCACATCTGCCCCAAACTGCTGCGCTGCAGCCCCTGGGGACATTATCTCAGGCTTGCTGTCCCCAGACGCTTACTTTAATCAGTTTGTAGCAGTATATATGGCTAATACTGTGTCAGGAGTATTTTTCTGATGCTATATTTTCAGTCTTACTATTTTTAATTATTTCACATAATATCCACGCTGTTTTAATTTTTGAGACAATTTCAAAACGATACTAAGAAATTCTGTATATCTTTCACCCAGAACCCAGGTTTATCATTTATGAACAATTTACTTATTCTCTCTCCCCCCATTATCTCTATGTCCATATCTACAAATATACATATATATATACACACACACACATATATAATTTTCTTTCTTTTCTTTTTTTCCTGAGACATAGTCTTTTTTTTGAAACAGAGTCTCAAGCTGTCACCCTGGATAGAGTGCTGTGGCATCACAGCTCACAGCAACCTCCAATTCCTGGGCTCAAGCGAGCAACCTCCAATTCCTGGGCTCAAGCGAGTCTCTTGCCTCTGCCTCCCAAGCAGTGGAGACTACAGGTGCCCGTCACAACACCTGGTCATTTTTTGGTTGCAGCCGTCATTGTTGTTTGGCAAGCCCAGGCTGGATTTGAACCCACCAGCTTAGGTATATGTGGATGTGGCTGAGGCCTTAGCCCATTGAGCCACAGGCGCCGAGCCCTGAGACATAGTCTTATTCTGTCACCCTGGGTAGAGTGCTGTAGTGTCACAGCTCACAGCAACCTCAAACACTTGGTCTCATGCAATACTCTTGCCTCAGCCTCCTGAGTAGCTGGGACTACAGGCATCCACCACAACGCCTGGCTATTTTTAGAGACGGGTCTCACTCTGGCTCAGGCTGGTCTTGAACTCATGAGCTCAAGTCATCCACCCACCTTGGCTTCCCAGAGTGCTAAGATTGTAGGTATGAGCCACCATACCCAGCTACATCTAATTTTCTAAACCATTTAAATGTGAGTTATAGACATAATGTCCCATTGGCCTTATACACAAACTATAGTATACCTGTCCAAATCAGTAAATTACCCATGATACGATGCTATCTAATCCCTATGAAAATATCACCAATTATCCCAATAATATAATCATAGCAAACATACAACAAAATGAAATAAGAAAGAACAAAAAACAACAAGTATGAAACCATTTTAAAAACTCTTTTCCCCTTTCCCTTTTTTCTTTCTGTTCCAACACCCTATCCAGCGTCATCCGATGCATTTAATTGTCATGCGTCTTCTTCAATCTGGGCAACTCCGCAGGCTGCCTTTGTCTTTTGACTTTTCTGATACTTGATATCACCCTCGGTTGGGTTTGTCCAGTATCTCCTCATGATTGAACTTGTGATTTGGGGCACAGCAATGTCCCAGAAGTGATGCTGTGGTCTGTCTCGGTGCAACAGAGCAGGATATGTTCAAGGGCAATTTTCCCCATTTACTAGTGAATTAACCTTAATCATTTTGTCCACTAGTAATCTAAATAAATATTCTTAATGGTCAATGAATATATAATGAATAATCATTTTGTGGAGAGGTACTTTGGGACTATGTAAATATCCTGTTTCTCATCAAGCTTTCGCTCACTATTTTGCCTGAATCAGCTATTACTATGGTTGTTACTAAATGGTGATTTTCTAATTCCATTATTCAAATTTGTTATTTGGTAGGAAGGTGAGAGAAATTAAACTGCCCAGGCTGGACACTTGGGACCATCCTTCCCTTCCTCCTGTTTTCTCGCCCTTCACATCGGATCAATCAACAAACACAGCCACACTGCCTTCTCTCTGTCACCACCTCTCTACCCCTATTAGATTATCTAGTTGAGGCTGTTGTCATCTTTCACCTGAATAAACACAAAAGCCTCCCAAAAATTCTCCTTCAAGTCCATCCTTCATGCAAAGCAATCTGCCTGAGGCACCAGTCTAGTCATTTCCCCTCCATCTAACGGTCCTCAAGGGTGCCCTGTTGCCTACTGGACAAGGGTCGGGGTCGCCTGACTTGTTCTGCACCTGTTATTACAGCTACAACACCATCCTTTGTCCTGCCTCTAATTTGCTTATCCTACTGCCCAGCATCCCTTCCTGCCTTCTTGTTAGTGATTAAGGTAGCATTCTGTTCAAAATATTCTTATTATTTTTCAAAAAAGTGCTAACTGTTCCTCCCTGGGGCAATAGCATACTTCCCTATGCCACAGAGATCAGGTTTGGCCATATGATTTGTTTTGGCCAGTGATGTTTGAGCAGAAGTTATGTTTGCAACTTCCAAGCAGAAGTTTTAAGAGGCAGAGTGTGACTGGCTATGTTTTTTTTGATTTTCTTTTTTCCTTGCCAAGTGACCAGTAATGTTCTAGAGGGAGGCAGCTCCATCAGCTTGAGTCCTAAAGTGAAGACAATATTGGCAACCTTCAAGGACGTGAGGGAGAAACCTCTGTGGTTGTAATCCACTGGGATTTGGGAGTCATCCATTACTGCGGAGTAATGTACCCTATCCTGATTGACATATTGGTCACCTCCTAATCATCGTTTCCGACCAGGCATTGCCTTGAGTGAGCTAGAAATCTGCATGACTTTTGGCAAAAGGCAGGCCCTGCCTCCTACTAGGAAGCCAAAATGCCTACTGACACCTGTTCTGCAGATTTCTCACGACTAGGGAGCAGGCACATGGCCTACGGCAGCCATCTGGAAGCGGCTACTCAAGACTTTGAAAGCAAAGAACCCAGGACAGCATAGTAGAGCATTAATTCCCTTGCTGTTGGTAATGCTGGGTAGTGTGACCTCAATGAGAACAGAGCCAAGGGGTGACAGAGAGCAAGGGGCAAGACTCCAAGACTCTATTCCAGAGGTATCACCTGGCTAAGTCCCAGACCGCCTAATCCCGTCAGTTCCTGTTCATTTTCTGAGCCTGCTTCTCCAGTTCTCCCAATGATCCTTTGATATGCCCAGTATCCTTACAATTAGTTTCTTTCTTATTTACTTAGAGTTCTCTTCTGCTGTCCGCAATCAAGAATCCTATTCTTACTAATTCCTAGGGCCCAAAATGACCTGCGTTATACATGAAATCACATTTAAAAAGCCCAATCCTGGCTCTACACCTGTGGCTTAAGTGGCTAAGGTGCCAACCATATACACCTGAGCTGGTGGGTTCGAATCCAGCCCGGGCCGCCAGACAACAATGACGGCTGCAACCAAAAAATGGCCGGGTGTTGTGGCGGGCGCCTGAAGTCCCAGCTACTTGGGAGGTGGAGGCAGGAGACTCGCTTGAGCCCAGGAGTTGGAGGTTGCTGTGAGCTGTGATGCCACAGCACTCTATCCAGGGTGACAGCTTGAGGCTCTGTCTCAAAAAAAAAAAGTAAGCGCAATCCTAAGTCAGTTCAACTCAAGTTGGGGGAGGGGAGGAACGCAGGGGCAGCCACACCCTGTTACGGGACATTACACCACTTGCCGGTGAACCTTGCCCAGTCCTCAATCAAATTGCCTTTCTTTGATTTTTTTTTCTTTTCTTTTCTTTTCTTTTTTTTTTTTTTTTTTGTAGGGACAGAGTCTCACTTTATCGCCCTTGGTAGAGTGCTGTGGAGTCACAGCTCACAGCAACCTCCAACTCCTGGGCTCAAGCGAGTCTCCTGCCTCCGCCTCCCAAGTAGCTGGGACTACAGGTGCTCACCACGACACCCGGCTATTTTTCTGTCTTGCTATTTGACCGAGGCCAGGTTTGAACCTTCCACCTTCGGTATATGGGGCCGGTGCCCTACTCGATGAGCCACAGGTGCCGCCCCAAATTGCTTTTCTGACTCCCACACACATTTGAGTCTGCAAACCCTAGGAAGCACTGGAAACATTTGTGAGGTCAAAAACCATGTTGTTTTAGGAGTAGGGGTGTAGAGTAGATGGGGGGGTGTCAGAGGGGAGCATTGGAGCATTCTAAGTCCTGTCTTCCCAAAGTAGGACGAACGGAGAAGAGATGGGGCAGGAAGAAAAGCCTAGGAGAAAGGGAGGGGGGAGGCGGGTGGAGAAAGGTGGCTCGCTGGTGAGGCGCACAGCCCTCTGTGAGCCGGACGTTAGGGGTGCTGGTAACCTGTCTTCCCAGCCCCATGCCTACAACCCCACGTCCATCACTACACCTGATGGCTCGCCCCTCTGAGCTGGGGGAGTGCAGTGTAGACTCATAATTTAGAAGCAAACTGCCTTTGAGTTCACTTTCAGTGTACGAGAGAGAACGCTCGATGGGACTCTACCCAGCAAATGCAAACACTGCAACCTAATGGTTTGTACCCTCACATTAATCCGAAATGAAAAAAGGAAAAAAAAGGAGAAGCCCAATCCTGCATCCAGAAAGTGCTTAATAAAGAGTTCCAATGTTCATCGAGTTCCTCTGAGGAACACTAACTGGGACCCCACCTATAAAGCAGATTCACCACTATTCATCTTCTTTCCTCACCCACTTCCACTCCAGCTCCTCTAGAACCTCATCCTCACAGTCCATCCCCTCCAGGTGGCCCAACTCCGGGCTCCTCCTCTTTTTTGCTCTCTCTCCACCAACCAGTTCTATATCCTCACGATCATCTAGCCTTGCTCAGCGGAGTTTTTGTTTCTTCTATCTTACCTCCCAGATCTTGTTTTTCCCTTCCATTTTCTTAATTTTGCATTGTCAATTCTGCAAAGGTCTGGGAATCCAGCCGGCCAATCCAAAACTCTCCTTAGGGTAGAGCTGGCAAAATGGCGCCCACCAGACACTCCCAGCCTCCTAACTTCTTTGAAGTTGTAGAGTATTGAGTTAGTTGCCAACGATGGACAGTGCGAGAATTTTACCTGAAAATCTGAATTTCTAGATTTTCTGAAGAAGATCTGGCAACATTGGAACCTCATTTCTTCATGGTAAGAATTGTCTGGAGAGTAATGGCAGATAATTGGAGTCAGACTGGTTCAAGTCCACTACTTACTAACTGTGAACCCTTGGCAAATCACTTAACCACGATTGGCCTCCGTTTTCTTGTCAGTAAAGTGAGGATAATATTTGTTCCTATGTTTATTGTGAAAATTAAAATGGGTTAGCACCAGAGTCCTAAGGGGAGTACATAGCACTATTATTTTTATGTAGTTATATTCAGTCTGAAATCATGCAAAACAATACCCTCTATTGTATAAGAAGGTATACATGTCAGTAAATGAATGTATGAATGAATAGGGATGATAAACACAAATTCACAGGATGGGTTATCTACTAAGGGAGGTAGACTCATATTTCTTGAGCTCTAGTAGGCATATGAACATTTGTTATTATACATTTTATGCCTTTGTCTGCGACTGAACAATTCCATGATAAAATTTAAATCAAATGAGTGAAATTTATTTTTTTCTTTTTTCTTTTTTGTAGGCTAGTCAAGTGAAGCAGTGGGAGTGGAGGTGAAATTTATTTTTAAAACTATAAACACAATGCATCCAAATTTCAAATGAGGGAGGAGGGAGAAGGGAGAAAGAAGGGGGATGGGGCCACAGTACATGGCGCGCCTCTTAAGGGTGGGACACAATTATAAGAGGGACTTTATCTAACAAATGTGAAGAGTGTAACTTAATTCTTTGTACCCTCAATGAATCCCAAATAACAAAAAAAAGTAGTCAAATTTCTGAGAAATGGGAAAACAGAAAAAAAATTACCTTCTTTACCCTGCAATTTTAAACATGAAATAATTCTTCCAACATCTCAGTGAGTTTGGTGAATGAGAATGTTATTTCTGCAGCATTATTCATCATAGCAAAATCATGGCATCAATCCAAATGGCCACCAACATGTGAATGGATAAACCAAATGTCCTCTGCGCATATGACAGAATACAACCCAGCAATAAAAAAAGAATGAAATACTGATATATGCTACAATTTGGATGAAATTGAGAAACATTATGCTTAGCAAAAAGGGCCAGACACAAAAGACCGTACATGTTTCATTTATATGAAATGTCTGCAAATGGCCAATCCACAATACCAAAAAATTGATTAATGATTGCTGGGGACTGAGCAGAGAACAAGGAGTGGCTGCAAATGGGCATGAAGAAGGAATTTTGAGGGATAATGGAAATATTTTGTTAGTGGACAGTTGTGATGGTTGCACAACTTTGCAATATTTACTAAAACTCCTTGAAATGTATACCTCAAAGGGTGACTATTATGATATATTCTTTATATGTCTGTTAAAGTTGTTTCTAAAAAGTAGTTTTAATAATAGAACAAACTTGGCTACAGGAGGATGTTATTTCAGTTCACAGACATGAACTTGGAAGGACTGATTCTGGTTCTTGGACCTAGACCCCTACCCCCTTATTCGGTAGAAATCCTCCCTAAAGGTTGAATTGGAGGCTGAAAGCAAAGGCTCCTTTGTGTCAGGGTCTCTGGGAGGAGGCCGCCTTGTAGGAAGACACTCACCAACATGGAAAAAAGCAGTAATGGTGGCACTGAGAGAAAGCTGGGGGTGGCATTCCCAGTCTCCGTGACCTGTGTGTGGTGTGCAGGCGATCCAAACTACATTCCCTGGTTTGGGGAGGGTGGGCACTAAGGCCTAAGAAAAAGAGTAAACGGAAAGAAGCCTGAAGGTTGGGATTCAGGAACCCAGTAGCATTTATATGTTGATAAGCCCCAGATTTATATCTTTGACTTAGCTCTGGTTTCTAATTCCAGCCTCCCATCTCCAATAAGTAACCTGATGTCTCCCCTTGGGTATTACAGAAGTAGCAAACCAAACACAGCCCCAAGGGGCACTCTTGATTCTCCAGCCCCACGCCTCTCTTCCCGCTCTCCCCCCGGCAGCCCCCCATCTCCCCACCTCCTCCTCTATCCGTCATTCCAGCTGCTGCATGAAACCCACTTTCTCCATCGTCACTGCTGCCTCCTGTTCTTGGCCACCATCACCTCTCTTCTGGACAAAGGTCCCCTTAGCTGACTTTTCTGTTTCCACTTTTGCTTTCCTCCAGCCCCCACTTCACACAACCGCGGAAACGCATTTTCTCTGATGCAGATTGGGTCCTGTCACTCAAAACTTAAAGTTTAAAACTCCTCAGTGGCTTTTCATTGTACGCACACCAGAATCGGTCCAGACGCCTACCTTGGCCTCTAAGGCCCTGAATACTCTGCTCCCCACCTAAGTTCCCACCGTGTCCTGCACTCTTCCCCTTACTATACTTATTTATGCTTGAACCGCTGTCTTCACAATCCCCTGACTTCCTTCCATCCCAAGGCGTGAGCACCTACCGTTTCCTCCGTTTGTACCAATATTCCGCCTTCTCATTCTTCACACTTTAGCCTAAATGTCATTCTCTCAAAGACCTTCCCCCATCACTCTATCTAGCACAGCCTCCCTACTTACACCTTCTTCCCCCTAGTACTCCTCACAGTTTGCAACTATGATGTGTTGGTTTCCTTACTGTTTAGGCCTCTTCCCTTACAAGAGCTGAAATTCTGTGAAGCACCTGCTGTTTACTATTGTAGCCCCAGCATAATACCTGGAACATTGCAACAATGTTGAGCACAAATTGCTCAACAAATATTGAGCATGAAAGCAGTTAGAAAACCACTCAAATATTTCCCCCTATTATCCAATTCCAGAAAGAAACACATTTTCTTGGCTGTATAGGGACTATTTTGATTGTAACAAAAGACTGCCTAAGCCTAAATAAAAGGGAGATTTTAATATGCAGAAGACATTCCAGCCTTAGAGGGAAAAGATGATACATCACTCCTAGCAATAGTAGTAGGCAGTGTCCACATCTGCATTGGCTCCAAGCTCAAATTCCCAGAGGGTGACATAAAGGAAGCCAAGGGGGGCTTACACACCCAAGGGGTTGTCACAGCTGAGAAAGGAAGCTTAGGGAATCCTCTTCCTTTGTAACAGAGACTAAGCATACCTAAGCTTTGCCCCAGAGGGAGGTACTTGGATGGTAAACAGTCCTGCTCTTTGCTCCAGGGGCAGACATCACCTCCAGGCCAAGGCGGTTTGCTGTACGAACATCCTTCAAAACATACCCCAGAGAAAGGCAGCCAGTGCCTCACTTGGAGATGTGCAGACATGAAAGCGATACAGAGAGAAGTGTCTCCCAACAAGCAGATACGGAGGAAAAGGAAAAGCTACACATAGAAAGACGACAGACGCCCACCACGGGCACGTCTCTGGAGCTGTGGTGTCTTCTGGAATGGCCAAGGCAGTAAGGTTAGCCCTTTTTTACAAATGAATTCAGGGAATATTTACTAATTTGTATTTTA
The DNA here is from genome assembly GCA_963573935.1 of Arctocebus calabarensis. Lineage (NCBI taxonomy): Eukaryota > Metazoa > Chordata > Mammalia > Primates > Lorisidae > Arctocebus > Arctocebus calabarensis. The sequence goes on from CAUYON010027649.1 coordinate 27,445, forward strand.
TAAAAATGTTAGCATTAGACTGTTTTTCTTGAGAAAAACATTGATATCTCTCTTATTTATTTATTTATTTATTTATTTTTGAGACAGAATCTCATGGTCACCCTGGGTAGAGTGTCGTGGCCTCATAGCTCACAGCAACCTCAGAGCCCTAGACTCAAGCAATCCTCCTGCCTCAGTTTCCTGCGTAGCTGGGACAACAGGCACCCCACAACACCTGGCTAGTTTTTTTCTATTTTTAATAGAGATGGATGGAGTCTCCCTCTTGCTCAGCCTGGTCTTCAAACTCTGATGTCAAGCCGTCTACCCATCTCAGACTCCCAAGGTGCTAGGATTTTAGGCATGAGCCACCACGCTGTCTGATATCTCTTTCTAATACGTACACAACAACCGGTAAGGAGGACAATTTAAATTCTTGGCAGTGGGCCAGATATGGTGGCTCACGCCTGTAAGCCCAGCCCTCTGGGAGGCTGAGGAGGGTGGATCCCTTGAGCTCAGGAATTCAGACTAGCCAGAGGAAGAGTGAGAGCCCATCTCTACAAAAAATAGAAAAATTAGCAGGGCTTTCTGGCAGTTGCCTGTAGTCCCCCCTATGCAGGGAGCTGAGGCAGGAGGATCCCTAGAGCCCAACAATTGGAGTTTGTTGTGAGTTATGATGACCCAGGGCACTCAACCCTAGGACAACAGAGTGAGATTCTGTCTCAAAAATCAATCAATTGGGTGGTGCCTGTGGCTCAGCAAGTAGGGCACCGGCCCCATCTACTGAAGGTGGCAGGTTCAAACCCAGCCTCAGCCGAACTGCAAAACAGAAAAATAGCTGGGCATTGTGGCGGGCGCCTGTAGTCCCAGCTACTCCAGAGGATGAGGCAAGAGAATTGCCTAAGCCCAGGAGTTGGAGGTTGCTGTGAGCTGTGATGCCACAGCACTCTACCGAGGGCTATAAAGTGAGTCTCTGTCGCTACAAAAAAATAAAAAAGAAAAGAAAATGAATCAATCAATCATCCTGGCAGTGATGAATTTGCAATCATTTTTTAAAAAATGGCTTCTTACTTTTCATTTTCTGCTTTTAAAAGAGCATATTATGACAAATGGGTAAGCAGGGCTACGGTTCATATTTTTCCTGCTGGAGGAAATCTGAAGTAGTTTGATTCTGCAGGAATAACAACAAAACTTAGAACACTTCCAGCTACTTAAAAAAATTTCCAAGGCAGTAAAATGCTCTAACTAAGAGATCAAGGATTATAGACACTGACAAGTCCCCATAACCATTTCAATTCTTTTATTATATTTGTACATGAATTTGAAATTCTGGTTAGCCAGACTACTGTGGGTGATGAAGTCATACATGCTTATCTCACAGGAGATAAATCAGTGGCCAGCGCTTACCGTCACTATAGTAAGCCTACTCTGCAATCTCTCTCTGATTATTGTAGAATGGTTGTTTAGAAATAAACCAACATGTATTTGTTTATTGTTTCTTCAGTTATACTTGTTGATAGGTTGTTTGTCTTAGACGGTGAAGCCGTAAAACAGTGGGTCTGAATCAGGTTGGCTCACTTTATAAAAAACCTAGAACAATTAAGTACATAAGTACTTGTTAAATTAAGAAAATGGTCCCAAAATTAATTACAAAACCAGGATTTTGTTTGTTTGTTTGTTTGTTTTTTGAGACAGAGTCTCAAGCTGTCACCCTGGGTAGAGTGCTGTGGCATCACAGCTCACAGCAACCTCCAATTCCTGGGCTCAAGCGAGTCTCCTACCTCCACCTCCCAGGTAGCTGGGACTACAGGCACTCGCCACAATGCCCGGCCATTTTTTGGTTGCAGCCCTCATTGTTGTCTGGCGGGCCTGGGCTGGATTCGAACCCGCCAGCTCAGGTGTATGTGGCTGGCGCCTTAGCCCATTGAGCCACAGGCGCCAAGCCACAAAACCAGGATTTTAGATCTTAGTGAAGATTAAGAATTTAGAAAGCTCCTCTCCAGATCAATGTCAATACTTTTTTTGTCTTTCTATCTCTGAAATTTAAGAAAGATAATGTGTGTTTTTTTCCCTTTTTTCTCCCATTTCTAACCCAAGAGAAAGTTCAAACCCTTTCAGACATAGGTAGCAGTAGAGCTATTCTACTAACAAAGCTAAATAGAACAAATTACACAGTCTCTCATGGGAGCAAATACATTCCTAAACTAGGAAAATATTTCTTTTTTTTTTTTTTTAGACAGAGCCTCAAGCTGTCCCCCTGGGTAGAGTGCTGTGGCATCACAGCTCACAGCAACCTCCAATTCCTGGGCTCAAGCAAGTCTCCTGCCTCTGCCTCCCAAGTAGCTAGGACCACAGGCACCCGCCACAATGCTCAGCCAATTTTTGGTTGCAGCCATCATTGTTGTTTGGCAGGCCCAGGCTGGATTCGAACCCGCCAGCTCAGGTGTATGTGGCTGGCGCCCTAGCCCGTTGAGCCACAGGCGCTGAGCCCAGGAAAATATTTCAATCAATGAATATGCATTGGGCACTACATGCAAGACTAACTTATTTAAAGAGAAAAGTCAGAAAAATAAAACAACTACTTAAGTTCATATTATTTAATATACTCACTCAGAATATAAGATAAGGTTAGGCTTGGTGGCTCAGTCCTGAAATCTCAGTGCTTTGGCAGACCAAGGCTGAAGGATCCCTTGAGGCCAGGAGTTTGAGCCTGGCCTGGGCAACATAGCTAGATCCCATCTCTTTAAAAAAATAAAATAAATAATTAGCTG
>CAUYON010027652.1:0-28132 GCA_963573935.1 Arctocebus calabarensis
TTTGCTGAAGGTCCATTGTGATAGTCAGTATGTAGGACAGGTTGAAATATTTCCTATAAAACTGGTCTTGTTGTGACAAATTTCCTCAATGTTAGCATATCAATAAAAGCTTTGATTTCTCCATCAATTTTAAAGCTTAGCTTGGCGGGGTATAGAATTCTAGGCTGGAAATTGTTCTGTTTAAGTAGGTTAAAGATAGATGACCATTGCCTTCTGGCTTGAAAAGTTTCATTAGAGAAGTCTGTGGTCACCCTGATAGGTTTGCCCCTGTAGGTCAGTTGGCGCTTACTCCTGGCAGCTTGCAAGATCTTTTCTTTTGTTTTAACTTTGGATAAAGTCATCACAATGTGCCTTGGAGAAGTTCTATTTGTGTTGAGGTGACCAGGGGACCAATATCCCTCTGAGAGGAGTATGTCAGAATCTTTGATGATATTTGGGAAATTTTCATTTATAATATTCTCTAGAATGGCTTCCATTTCTCTGGGACATTCTTCTTCTCCTTCAGGGATACCTATAACTCGTATGTTTGAATGCTTCATAAAGTCCCATAATTCTGTCAGTGAATGTTCTGCTTTCTCCCTCTTCTTTTTGGCCTCTTTAACTATCTGAGTTATCTCAAGAGCCTTATCCTCTACCTCTGTGATTCTTTCTTCTGCATGGTCTAATCGGTTGTTAATACTTTCTATTGCATCCTTAAGTTCTCTAATTGACTGCTTCAGCTCCTTCAGCTCTGCTATATCCTTTTTATATTCTTCATATCATTCATCTCTTATTTGATTCTGTTTTTGACTTTCCTTTTGGTTATTATCCACTTTCTCAGCAATTTCTTTCATTGCTTTTTGATTGTTTTCCACTTTCTCAGCAATTTCCTTTATTGTTTTCATTATCTAAACTTTAAATTCCCCTCCTGTCATTTCTAACATTTCTATATAGGAGGGATCTTCCGTGGTAGCTATCTCACAATCCCTAGAAGGGGTTACTTTGGCCTGGGATTTCATGTTGCCAGAATTTTTCTGCTGATTCTTCCTCATGAGTACTTTTTTGTATCTGTTTCCTTACCCTAATTTTTCTTTCACTTCTTTTTGCTCTTTAAGTTACTATGGCACTGGCCAAATGTTTTAATGAGTCCTTCTGGTGCAAGACCAGAAGGATGAAAAGATTAAAGAGCAAGAAGGGAACAAGAATTTAAAGAAGAGAGAAAGGGAAAAGGAATAAAAAGAAAGAGAGAAAGAAAGAACAGGGGGGTGAGTAAAAAGAAATATTGACAAAAAGAAGAGAGGCAGTGAAAGAGAGAAACAGGAGAAATATAGGTGTGTAGTAGAGTACTAGGGCCCAACCTTAGAGACCCCCTACTGCTGGGGGTGCTGGGTTGGGTAATTCCCTTGAGGTCAACAGCTCTTAGCCAGCTAACTCAGACACAGTACCCCACCTCCACCAGGTACAGAGGAAAGACAAAAATACTGTAAATCAAACTGAAAGAAACAACAGAAACCCCTCTGAGATAGAATTTTGGGGAATCATAATAGGGAGAAAAACACTAGCAAAAATAAAATACTATTCGTTGAAGAAGGCTAAAATGGAAGATTGTAGTTAAACTAGAATGGTGGAAAAAAATATCAAAGAAACATGTTAAAATTAAAAAAACAAAAAACCAAAACTCCACAACCAAGCAGTATATCTATCTTTCTAAGTATTGACTGGGCAACAGGTGATCTTCTGAGGTATGAGATGTTAATCACAATGTGATACAGCTGTACAAGTTGGGAGTTGGAGGCCTTTGCTGATTACTCAGATCCTGCAGGTTCGGGAGCTCAAATAACTCCTCAGCCCACTCAAAAGACACTTCAAGCCATACACCTTGGCCAAGCAGAAGCTTTCCAAGGACCACACTTATCCCTGGGATCTCTCCTAGCATGGCTGCCTGCTTATCCAGTACCCCAAGTCCAGTCTCTCCCTATGTCCCTGAGGGCTACGTCTGTCAATCTGCCAAACACTTGGATCTCCACACTTCCCCAGTGGCATAGTCCTCGCTTTGGGCAGTTCAGTCAATAGATTACTCGCCCCAGGTCTCCCAGCGAATCCTGGTGCTGCAACACGCAGGGGTAGCCCACAGCTGAAGGATATTAATTAGCTCCTTTCTGGCTCAGCGGCTCAGTCTGGGGCCCCAGACAACACCCAAAGTCATCCGCACACTGGCCAAAGGTCTCCTAAGGCAGTTCAATCGAGTGTCCAAGTCCAAAAAAACCCAGAACAGCCCCCAGGTAAGGCTTTTCCTGCTTACAAACTAGCCGTTGCTATAGTTACAGCTGCAGGCAGCCTCCGACCAAACAAACGCACCCACCACTTGCCAGTTTTCCACCGCTTTGGTTCTCCTAGTGGGGTCCAAAAGTCTCTCACTGACCTCCTGTATCACCAAAGGGAAGCCTCTGGGCCGAACCCACTAGCCAGACATGCCTGGGGTCCTCTCTCCCCACTCTCACTGCGCCCGGCTACACAGAAGCTGCTACTTGGCCACCATCTTTCATGCCCCAAGCTTTCTAACAAGAGAGCGGACTAATCAGTGTTGGATTTGTGGCCTCTGAACTCCATTACTTGGCTTTGAGGGTGCTGGAAGTGAGTCTCAACAGGATGAAATTTGGTTCTTCTGGCTCAGCACCCGTTGCTCAGTGGTTAGGGTGCCAGCCATATGCACTGAGGCTGGTAGGTTCGAACCTGGTCCGGGCCTGCTAAACAATGATGACAACTACAACAAAAATATAGCTGGGTGTTGTGGCAGGTGCCTATAGTCCCAGATACCTGGGAGGCTGAGGAAAGAGAGTCACTTAAGCCCAAGAGTTTGAGGTTGCTATGAGCTATGACACCATGGCACTCTACTGAGGGAGACTGTCTCAAAACTAAAAAAAAAATAATAAAATAAAAAAATTGGTTCTTCTGAGGGTCTGTAGTTGCTCCTTGCATAGGGTGTCCACAAACACTACTATGACATAGATGACCTGAAGGATATTTTGTTGTTTACTTTTTGGAAAGGAATGTCATTGTCATATACCACCCATCAAACTCTCCCCCATCTGAATTTTGGTAATTTAGACCTTTACATTGCTCCCTATCCCTTACCCCCACCTAAAATACATGTAGAAAAACCCAAACATTCTTTCTTCTTGCCTGTGGGACAAAATGTTGAGGAAACTTGTCTTAATTTCTCAGTCTTCACCAGGTGCTTAACCCCCAATGGCTGACTGGTATACTTGGTGGCCTGGCCCCTAGTTCCACAAAACCCTATTTTCCTCCCTTCTTGCTACTTTTCTTCCCTAACGCCCTCCCAGACACAGACACACACATTTTTTTCGCATCTTGCTTGATTTTATTTCAGTCATCAATATCTGTACCGTTTGCCTCAGATTTGGCCCCTATGCGATTGATAATTTCTCTACAACTGCCTCTGGAGCCGCTGTAGCTAGTTCCAAGTTTCTGGCCCAGGCTTTGCATTTACTGGCTGCACAGGTTGTTACTTGGAATGGCTGGATATTCCAGTGACTTTTGTTCTTACTCAATTTTTTTTTACTCTTATTCTGTTCATGGAAGCAGATAAATATTGTTGGCCTTATTGGTGTCATCAGTTTTCTGGAACAGGAAGAGGCGAAGTGAAGATATTTTCTTCTTGAATTTCTTTGAATGGTTCTCTTCACATTTCTGGTTTCCTTTTGTACCTGGAAAAGCAACACAATGAGCCAGAGGGGCATTGGCTTTGGGGAAGAAAAAGAGGTTATATAGGAAGAGGAGCTTCTTAAGTAGGGATGTCGGCTATGGGAGGGGCTTCTATTAGGCAAAGACAGGCTAGGGTTATTGGATGATCCAGAGGGAAGAAGAAGAGGAACATAGGTAGGGTCATCTGACCTGGTTGCTATCCTTGGTCTTAAGTTGAGAACGGGTCGTCTTTCCCTTCTTCCCTTTGGTTTTTGGAATTAGTTGTTTTGTTCTGCTTGTCTCTGGTTGTTCCACCATTGTGTTAAGTTCCTCTGGTGTACAGATCTCTCTAGCCATATTTCAGCCTCTCAATATCCCATAGCAAGTTCTCACCCTCTTTAAGTATTCTCCCTCATAGGATGTAATAAGGAGCCCTACCCTTCTGCTTTGTTTGGTCATCAGGGAGCTAGCCAATGGTAGCCCTGGGGGGGCTTGGACATCACAATGCACCTTTCCTGAGACATTCATGGTAGTGGTGCTGCTGGAGTGGTCAAGATACTGTGATTGGGCAGAGGGGATGTTTCCTTAACATTATGTAAAGATCCATTTCAAAATGACCTACCACCCTCCTTATTTCTCCATGTTCAATTCTTGTGGGCTACAGGGCAGGGAGAAGGGATTTTCTCTAAAATATTCCCCATAGCCACCCCCATTCAATGGTTCATTCTACTCTTTGCCACCTTTTACCATAACTGTTTTTAATGTCTGACCTAAAATCCCTCCATAAAGTGATTACATTTCACTTTCAGTGGAAATATCAATCATTCCATCATTCCACTTCTCTCAAACAAATTTGCATTTGTTCCTGTTTTGGTATGGTCCATGAACTAAAAAAGTTTTGCTTTTTCTTTTTGCGTTTTTAAATGGTGAGAAAAAAAAAAGGGGGGAGAACATTTCATGACATGTGAAAATTATGTGAAATTGAAATTTTGGTGTCCATAAAGCTTTATTAGAACATAGATACACTGATTTAATAGAGTGTAGGCTATGGATGCTTTCACACTGCAGTGGAGTTAAATAGTTGTGACAGAGATTTTACAGCCTGCAACCAATAAAATATTAACTATCTATCCTTTTAGGAAAAGTTTTGCCAACTCTTACTTTATTTTGTTCCATTGATCTATTTGCCTATTTTTTTGGAAATTATTATTTTTTGTATTAAATCACAGCTGCATACATTAATGCAATCATGGGGTACAATGTGCTGGTTCTATATACAATTTGAAATATTTTCATCAAACTGGTTAACATAGCCTTCACAGCATTTTCTTAGTTATTGTGTTAAGACATTCATATTCTACATTTAGTAAATTACATGTGTACCATTGTAAGGTGCACCATAGATGTTATGCTAACAATTACCCTCCCGCCTCCCATCCTCCTGCCTCTGCTTCCCTTTCTGCCCCTTTCCCCATATTCTTGTGCTATAATTGCTATAATTGGGTTTTTTTTTTTTTTGAGACAGAGCCTCAAGCTGTCACCCTGGATAGAGTGCTGTGGCATCACAGCTCACAGCAACCTCCAATTCCTGGGCTCTAGCGAGTCTCTTGCCTCTTCCTCCCAAGTACCTGGGACTATAGGAGCCCACCGCAATGCCAGGCCATTTTTTGGTTGCAGCCATCATTGTTGTTTAGCAGGCCTGGGCTGGATTCAAACCTACCAGCTCAGGTGTACGTGGCTGGTGCCTTAGCCCGCTGAGCCACAGGTGCCGAGCTGCTATAATTGGTTTCATAGTTGGGTTGAGTACATTGGATACTTTTTCTTCCATTTTTGAGATACTTTCCTAAGAATATATTCCAGCTCCATCCACGTAAACATGAAAGAGGTAAAGTCTCCATCTTTCTTTAAGGCTGCATAATATTCCATGGTGTACATATACCACAATTTATTAATCCATTCATGAGTCAGTGGGCACTTGGGCTTCTTCCTTGACTTAACAATTATGAATTGGGCTGGAATAAACATTCTGGTACAAATATCTTTGTTATAATGTGATTTTTGGTCTTCTGGATATATATCTAGTAGAGGAATTGTAGGATCGAATGCTAGGTCTAGTTTTAGATCCCTAAGTGTTCTCCAAACATCTTTCCAAAAGGAATGTATTAATGTGCATTCCCACCAGCAGTGTAGAAGTGTTCTATTTTCTCCACATCCATGCCAGCATCTCTGGTTTTGGGATTTTGTGATGTGGGTTAATCTTACTGGATTTGGATGATATCTCAAAGTTGTTTTGATTTGCATTTCTCTGATGATTAAGGATGGTGAGCATTTTTCATATATCTGTAGACCATGTGCCTGTCTTCTTCAGAGAAGTTTCTCTTCAAGTCCCTTGTCCACCCTGAGATGGGATCATTTGTTCTTTTCTTGCTAATAAGTTTGAGTTCTCTGTGGATTCAAAGGTTATCAAACCTTTGTCTGAGACATAACTTGCAAATATCTTCTCCCATTCTGAGGGCTGTCTGCTTGCTTTTCTTACTGTGTTCTTGGCCTTGCAGAAGCTTTTTAGTTTGATCAGGTCCCAGTAGTGTATTTTTGATGCTGCTTCCTCTTCATAAAATATTCTCCTAGGCCAATATCTTCAAGTGGTTTCCCTGCACTTTCTTCTAGTATTTTTATAGTTTCATGTCTTAAGTTTAAATCTTTAATCCAGTGCGAGTCTATCTTAGTTAATGGTAAAAGGTGTGGGTCCAGTTTTGGTCTTCTACAGGTCGACAGCCAGTTCACCTAGCACCATTTGTTAAATGGGGAGTCTTTTCCCCACTGATTGTTCTTGATTTGCTTATTGAAGTTAAAATGATGGTAAGTAGCTGGGTTCATCTCTTGGTTCTCTATTCTGTTCCATACATCTCCCTCTCTGTTTGTGTGCCAGTACCATGCTGTTTTGATCACTATTGACTTATAGTATAGTCTGAGGTCTGGTAGTGTGATTCCTCCTGATTTGTTTTTATTTCTGAGTAATGTCTTGGCTAATCACGTTTTTTTCTGATTCCATTTAAAATGAAGTATTATTATTTCAAGATCTTTTAAAATATTACAGTGGAGCTTTAATAGGGATTGCATTACAATTGCATATTCCTTTGGGTAGTATGGACATTTTAACAATGTTGATTCTTCCCAGCCATGAGCCTGGTATGTTTTTCCATTTGTTGACATCTTCAGCTATTTCTTTTCTTAGAGTTTCATAATTCTCCTTATAGAGATCTTTCATGTCTTTTGTTAGGTAAATTAATAATTCATCTTCTTTGGCACTACTGTGAATGGACTAGAGTTCTTGACTGTTTTTTCAGCTTGACTATTGTTGGTGTATATAAAGGCTACATATTTGTGAGTATTGACTTTGTAACCTGAGAGGCTGCTGCATTCCTTGATCACTTCTAAGAGATTTGTAGTTGAATCCCTGGTGTTTTCCAGATACACAATCATATCATCTGTGAAGAGTGAAAGATTGTTCTCCTCTGTTCCTATTTGTATGCCCTTCATCACCTTCTCTTGCCTGATTGCGATGGCTAAGACTTCCATTATAATGTTAAGAAACAGTGGAGAAAATGTGCAACCTTGAGTGGTTCCTGATCTGAGTGGAAATGGTTTCAGTTTAATTCCATTCAATATGATATTGGCTGTGAGTTTGCCATGGATGGCCTCTATCAGTTTAGGAAATGTCCCTTCTATTCTCATTTTCTTAAGTGTTCTGATCAGGAAAGGATGCTAGATATTATCAAAAGTTTTTTCTGCATTGATTGAAGGAATCTTATGGTCTTTGTTTTTTTAATTTTGTTTGTGTGATGTATTACTTTTATAAATTTATATATATTGAACCATCCTTGAGACTCTGGGATAAAACCAACTTGGTCATAGTGTATAATTTATTTGATGTGATGCTGGATTCTATTTGCTAGGATCTTATTGAATATTTTTTCCATCTATATTCATTAAAGATATTGGTCTACAATTTTCTTTTTTTTTGTTGGGTCTTTTCCTTGTTTAGAGATCAGGGTGATATTTACTTCACAGAATGTGTTGGGAAGTTTTCCTTCCTTTTGTATGCTTTGTAAAAGGTTAGGTAATATAGGTACCAACTCCTCTTTAAAGTTTTGGTAGAATTCCAATATAAAGCGGTCTGGTGCCAGACTCTTATTTTGGGGGGAGATTTTGTATAGTTGATGCTTTTTCAGTACTTGATTATAGGTCTGTTCAACATTTCTAAATCTTTCTGGCTAAGCCTAGGAAGGTGGCATGCTTCCAAGTATTGGTCAATTTCTTTCAGATTTTCATATTTCTGAGAATAGAGTTTTTTATAGTATTCATTAAGAATGTTTTGAATTTCTGAAGTGTTTGTTGTTATTTTGCCTTTGTCATTTCTGATTGATGAAATTAGGGATTTTAATTTTCTATTTCTGGTTAGGCTAGCCAAGGGTTTATCAATTTCATTAAACTTTTCAAAAAACCACCTTTTTGATTCATTGATCTTTTTGTTTGTTTTTTTTTTAATTTTTATTTTTTATTAAATCATATCTGTGTACATTAGTGCAATCATGGGGTACAGTGTGTGGGCTTCATATACAATCTGAAATATTTTCATCCAACTGTTTGAACCTTCATGGGATTTTCTCATTTATTGTGTGAAAACATTTGTGTTCTGCATTTAGTAGATTTCACCTGTCCTTTCTAAGATGCACCATAAGTGTGATCCCACCTTTTAACCTCTCTCCTCCCACCCTCACCCTCCCTTTCCCTCCCTTACCCCTTTCCCTGTCTTCTTCTTTTGTTTTCAATTTCATTTAATTCTGCTTTAAGTTTGGTTATTTCTTTTCTTCTGCTGGGTTTGAGGTTGGAGTGTTCTTCCTTATCCAGTTGCTTGAGATGTCCCATTAAGTGATGGACTTCCTGTTTTTCTGTTCTCTTAAGGAAGGCTTGCAATGCTATAAATTTCCCTTTTAGGACTGCCTTTTCAGTATCCCAGAGGTTATGATAATTCATGTCTTCATCATCATTCTGTTCCAAAAAGTTGGTAACTTCCTTCTTAATCTCCTCTTTGACCCAGCTATCTTTCAGCATAAGGTTATTTAGTTTCTATGTCTTTGTATGAGTATGCAGATTCTTGTTACTGGTGAGTTCAACTTTTATTCCATGATGATCTGAGAAAATACAAGGAATAATTTGTATTCTTTTAAATTTGCTGAGGTTAGCCTTGTGACCTAAGATGTGATCAATTTTGGAAGATGTTGCATGGGCTGATGGGAAGAATGTATATTGAATTTTGTTAGGATGAAATGTTCTGTAGATGTCTATTAAATTCAATTGTTGTGTGGTGAAGTTTAATTCCAAAATATCTTTGCTTAGTTTCTTCTTGGAGGATCTATCCAACAATGCCAAAGGGGTTTTAAAATCTTTGACTATTATGGTGCTGGGAGATATTAAATTGTTCGTGTCTGATAGAATCTCACTTATAAATAGAGGAGCATTTTAGTTGGGGACATAAATGTTAATAATTGATATCTCACCATGTTGAGTGTTTCCCTTAACAAATATGAAGTGACCATCCTTGTCTTTCCTTACTTTTGTTGGTTTAAAGCCTAATTTATCTGCAAATAAAATCGCAACCCCCTCTTTGTTCTGTTTTCCATTTGCCTGGATTATAGATGTCCATGCCTTCACCCTGAGTCTATATTTATCCTTTAAGATAAGGTGTGATTCTTGTATGCAGCAGATATCTGGCCCAAGTTTTTGTATCCAGTCAGCCAATTTGTGCCTCTCCAGCAGAAAATGTAAGCCATTCATGTTAATTGAGAGTATTGATAAGCCTGGTGATATTTTGGTGTGAAGTTTTTCAAAAGACCAGTGGACATTTTTAATCCTGTCACCACTGCAGAAGTTGGGTTTTGATCTACAATTTCTAAGTTAGTTTATGTTGGTGGTAGAGCATTGTGCTGGTCCTTATGGAGGACAGGTCTGAGAATATGTTGAACAGCTGGCTTAGTTATGGCCAATTTCTTCAATGTGTGAATGTCATTAAAGTATTTGACTTCTCCATCACAAACAAAACTCATTTTACCTGGATACAGGATCCTGGGCTGAGATTGAAGGTTGATGACCATTCTCTTCTGGCTTGAAAAGTTTTAGCATAAAGACCTGCAGTCATTCTAATATTCTTCCCATTGTAGGTTATGATTTTCTTATGTCTGGCTACTTACAGGATTTTCTCTTTCATATTAACTTTGGTGAAGTTAATTACAATGTGTCTAGGTGATCCTTTATTTGGATTGATTTGTGCTGGTGTTCTGAAACTGCCTGCTATCTGAATTTCAGTATTGCTTGGCATGTTTGGAAAGTCTTCCTCTGAAATCTCTTGGAGTAGAGCATCTGTGCCTTTCAAATCATTCTTATCACCTTCAAGAATTCCAATAATGCTAATGTTTGCTTATATAGAGAGGTCTTACAACTCTCTCAGGGAATGATCTGTCTTTGCTTTCCATTTCTCTTCATGTTTGAGTGTTTGGGAACATTCAAAAGCTTTGTTTTCAATGTCTGAGATCCTTTCTTCTGTCTGCTCCATCTTATTACTTGAGGGATTCTACTGTATTTCTCAGGTCTTTGAGGGATACAAATTCTTGCCTCAATTTGTTAAAACCTTTGGTGATTTTATCTTTGAATTCATTGAATTCTTGAGACAACTTTTGAATCACTCCTTGAACTTCTACTTCCAATTTTACTTCAATTCTATTAATCTTATTTTCTGCCCAAATTCTGAACTCAATATCTGACAGACATCTCAGCCATTTGTTTATGAATGGGATCTTCTATTGCATCTCCTTTGTCACACCTTGTGGGAGTTAATCTACTCTGGTTATTCATGTTGCCTGAGTTTTTCTGCTGATTCTGCCCAATGGTTATTTTTCACCATTTGTTTAGTGAGGCTGGTAAGGTGTAATTAAATTGAGGGCTCCTGGAGATGTAATTAACTAGCCCTATACCAGAGTGCTGGGATGGTGACTGCAGCTTTTTCCCCTATGGCTTTACCAAGGTCCCATTCATTACTACAGCCTGAGACTCTGGGGACCCGCTTGGTATAATGGGGCTAGATGGGTCTGTCTTCTATTTAGCTAGACTCTGATCAACCATAGTGGATCCATGACTTTGGGTTGAAATCTCAACTGTGGAGGAATACAAGCAATTGAGACACCCTGCCCCCCACTGGCAATAACTAGGAGAGGAGAATCATCAGACCCTCCCTCTATGACACAACTAGGATATAACCTTGGAAAGTCCCTGGGTGATCAGCCCAAATCAAGCATTCCAAACCAATTGTACCACTCATCATAAACACAGATAAAGTGGGAGAGTTCAAAAGGTCTCCAACAACTGGATAGCAGGGGTCCACTGGCAGCTCAAGTGTGACTCACTCTGGTGCTCAGTGGAGTCAGAAAGGCCTGCCCAGAAAAATAATTGTTCCAGGGGGGTTGGTGCCTCTTTTCCCACTTTGCATCACCATCACCCCCCAGTCACTGGTTGCCCTGCAGGGCTGTAGCCCATCTCTCGCTAATACTCAAGTACACCAGGAATTTGTACCTAAGTCAAAGAGGAGACAATGCCTCCCTGACTGGGCCATCTCACTGTGTGACCTACAGGTGGGAGAAGTTCAGGCCTGATTCACTCCAGTGATGATTGGAAACTGAAGAGTGTTACACCTGTGCCTGTACCCACCTGGGGGTTACTGTGGAGAGTGTGGTTCTCTCCCTCAGAGACAAGCTTCTGCCTTGGCCACATTCCACTTCTGGAACCCCTGCAGGTCAGGTCAGATTCTCTCTGTGTTCCACAGAAATGGGGAGGTATCTCTCCCAAATTTGACCCCATTAGGAGTGACTGTGGAACGGCCACCACTGTGAGGGGTGGTGCTGCCACTGTCATGGGTAGTGCCTCTGGTTTGGGGTACTGCTGTGTTCAGGGGCCAGGTGGGGAGATGGGGGGTGTTGCCACCAGTTGGGTGGGTTACAGGAGGTGGGTGGGAAGCTAGAGGGTGGAGCTGCTGGCCACAGGATACAGGACCTGGGCGGGGAGGTGGAGGGCAGTGCCCTGTAGGTAGCAGAAGTGGGCAGGGTCTCTCCTATAAGTTCTAAAATCGGAAACATATTTGTGTCCTTCATTTCCTTGATTACTTTTAGGTGGACTTTTATTAATTTTATTAATCTATTAAAAAACTACTTTGAGCTTTCTTGATTTTTCTCTGCTATTTTGTCTTTATTTCAATGATTTTTACTTTTTATCTTTATTATTTCTTTTTTTCCTGTTTACTTAGAATTTAATTTGCTCTTTCTTTTCTAGCTCCTTAAGATGAAGTCACACAAATCATTAACTTTAAACCATTATTCTTTTCTAATTTAAAAATAAAACTAATACTTTTCCACTGAGGATTATTTCAGATCCATCTCTCATAATTTGATATCTTGTGTTTTCTTATGTAGTTTGATTTATCTTCTAATTTCATTCATGATTTCTTTTTAAGTCCTGAGTTATTTAGATGTGTGTTCCTAATTTCCAAGTATTGGGGGATCATCTAGGTACGTATTTGTTATTGATTTCTAAGTTAATGACTTTTTGGTCAGAGAACATGTTTCATAATTTAAATATTCTAAAATATATTAAAACTCATTTTGTGCCCCAGATTTTGGTCTATCTCAGTGTAGGTCAAAACTGGTCTACATTAATAGTAGTTTTCAAATATGGTGTTAATTAATATATGTTAATGAATGTTAATTAATACATATAATACATATTCATTTCTTTTACTTGATTTATCAATTATCTTTCTTTTTTTTTTTTTTTTGTAGAGACAGAGTCTCACTTTTTCGCCCTCGGTAGAGTGCCGTGACATCACACAGCTCACAGCAACCTCCAACTCCTGGGCTTAGGCAATTCTGTTGCCTCAGCCTCCCAAGTAGCTGGGACCACAGGTGCCCACCACAACGCCCAGCTAGATTTATCAATTATCAATAGAAGAAAATTTACATCTATAGCTATGATTATGTGGATTTATGTTTCTCCTTTTAGTTTTATACATTTTGCTTTATATATTTTGAAGTCCTATTATTATTTGCATACTCTTTTAAAACTGTTTTGTGCTTTGATGCATTAACTCATCATTGTCAAAGGATTCACTTTTTCTCTAGTAATGCTCCTTATTTTTTTATTTTAATTTTAATTTTTTATTAAATCATAGCTATGTACATTAGTGCAATCATGGGGTACAGTGTGTGGGCTTCATATACAATCTGAAATATTTTGACACATTGAGACAAGAAATACTCCTTATTTTGAGTTTTGCTGTTTGATATAAATGTAGCCACAACAGCTTTCTTATGAAACCTGGTTGCATTGCATATGTCCCATCCTTTTGCTGTCAATCTAGCTGTGTCTTTAAATCTTAAGTGTATTTTCTTTTAAAGAATATTTGAAGTCTGACAATTAAGTTTGTGAACTCATCCTAGGAACCATGCTATATACCTCATTGTTGAAGATCACTGTAGTCACCTTACTTTCAAAGTATTCTGCTTGGGAAGCTATGCACTGATGCCAGCACCTTGTCCATCTTTCAAAGCAATTTTGAATCTCTTTTTCTGGAATGGCCATCACTGTTATAGTCCTAGAAAAAGAGCTCTGAAGAGTCGACTAGGTGCTGGCATTGGTGCACAGCTTCCCAAGGGGAGTACTTTGAAGGTGACTGCAGTGATAATCAGCAATAAGCTCTTTCTCTAGGAAGAATTTTTGAATTTAATTCTCTGACCTTGTATAATTGGATATTTTTTATTAAGTTCATCAACTTCCATCTTGTGTTGGAGTGTTAAATCCATTATATTTAATGGGATTATTGATACCTTTGTGTCTAAATCCATTCTCTTTATATCTGTTTTCTATATATTCCCTTTGTTATCTGTTACATTGTTATATATATATATGTATATTGTTCAATATATATATATATATATATTGTTCAATATATATATATACAGAGTCTCACTTTATTACTCTTGGTAGAGTGCTGTGGCATTACAGCTCACAGCAACCTCCAACTCCTGGGCTTAGGCAATTCTTTTGCCTCAGCCTCCTGAGTAGCTGGGACTACTGGTGCCTGCCACAACACCTGGATATTTTTTTCTTGTGGTTTGGCCAGGACTGGGTTCGAACCCACCACTCTCCATATATGGGGCCAGTGCCCTATCCACTGAGCCACAGCACCACTCACATTGTTCCTTCTTTTGGATTGAGTATATTTTGTATTTTATTCTTTCCTCTATTGACCTTTTAGCAATTTTTTTTATATTAGTATATATTTTTAGTTGTTGTAGGGATTATAATATTCATTCTTAACTTATCACATTTTTCACAAAGATAATGTCATTTTAATGTGTAATAACACTTCAAAAGCATTATTATTTTTAATTTCAATATTCATTTGCCTTTTAAAAAGTTTAATGAAAAAATTATGTTTTATATTGAATAGTTATTTTGCATTTTTAGTGCTCTTCATTTCAAATTTCCATTTTGTTTTATCATGTTTTAGCCTGAAAAAGCCTTTCCTTAGCATTTTTGTAAGTTAAATATGCTGGTAATACATTTGCTCAGCTTTTGTTTTTCTGAAAAGGTTTATTTTGCTTTTAAATCCACAAGATAATTTTACTAGATATAAATTTCTACATTGACATATTTTTAAAAATCACTGTATCTGTAGCATATATATATATATATATATATATATATATATATCACACATAGTGAATTCACTCCTTACACAGGAGATAGGTTGTAAAGTCCATATGTAAAATGAAAATCATATGGACAAAATTGGTTTTGGTAATTCCTTAGGAAGATATAACACTGGAGAATGATATTCCTTTCTCAAAAAGTTTGGCACTTTTCCTCTAGTGTGGAAGCAGATGACTGAGTTGTTCTTTTTTCTTGATTCTCAGATTAAGTAATTGGATTGTAGTTGGCCACACCACATAAAAATATATATCTTTAAACAAAAGAATGACACTCAACAAAGCGAGGTGTTCTTACTAGGAGAAGAAAGAATGAATTCATGTTTTTCATTTTATACTCAATCCAGTGTATATATTAACTGAGTGTAATGGCAGGATAATTTGCTCATGCTATTTAAACAATTTCTCCTGGTGTGTATAGTTGAATTCATGTAAATGAAATATGTCTGTGAATGCCAATGTTGCAGACAGTCAAAAAGTTTCTTTGTATGAATGACTTAATTAATTAATGCTGTTCTCTCTCTACTTGAACATCTTCCTTTTGTCTCTGCCTATCAAAACCCTATACATTTTTCACAGCTGAGTTGATGACCCACTTATTTCCCACAGCAGGCTAATTATATCATTTATTATGTGTCTACTCTGCAACAGATAATGCAAAACACCTATATGCTTTTAATCCTCACAGCAACCCTATGAGATAGGAATAATGAATATTTTTCCTGTTTTAAGCATGAGAACACTGAGATTTAAGGAGGTTAACTATCTTGCCCAGTGTAGTTGTCATTTACCTTGTTCAATGCTATCTCCCTAGTGCCAAGAACAGTGTCTGACATATAACACATGTCAACAAATATCTGTGTACTGGATAGAATGGCTGGTAAATTCCAAGCCTATGTACTTCAACCCTTTGCCAGGGCTTGTTGACCTGTTTCAACTCATGGCCTCAACCATGCTTTCTTGTTCTGTTATCTGTATATTGGCCCTAGCCAATAATATATCATACATCTTTATTTGCTTTGAATTTGTATTACAAAAATATAGGTATCCTGAATGTTTTTCCAAAGTACACCTGCTTCTGGAGAGTCTGATATGCTTCTCCACCTCTGTTCTCCTTCTCCTTCCTCATAGTTCCCATAGATGTAGGGTCTGTACCATCCATGTGTCACGTAACAAGATATAGCTTTGTGTTGCAGGTAATTATATAAAGCAGAAGATCAAGGAAGTAAAGGAGAGGGACAGTACTACCACTCAATATCTAGTGAGGGGAGAGGGGCTGAAGGTTAAATTGATCACCAGTGACCAGTGGCTTCATCAGTCATGCCTACATAATGAAGCCTCCACAAAAGGCCAAAAAGACAGGATTTGGGGAGCTTTCAGATAGCTGAACATGTGGAAGCTTATAGGAAAGTGAAGAACACATCCACATGTTAGGAGGTGGCATACTCCAACTCCATGGGGACAGAAGCTCCTGCACTAGAGACCCTTCCAGACCTCACCCTATGTATGGCTTCATTTGGTTGTTTATTTGTATACATTAAAAATACCCTTTGTGGCCAGGCCTGGAAGCTTATGCCTGTAATCCTAGTACTTTGGGTAGGAGGATTGCATGAGGGTCCGGAGTTCAAGACCAACCTGAACAAGAATGAGACTCCATCTCTATAAAAAAACAGAAAACTTAGCTGGGCACATGCCTATAGTCCCAGCTACTTGGGACACTGAGGCAGGAAGATCACTTGGAGCTGCAGTGAACTATGATGACACTGTTGCACTCTAGCCCAGGTGACAGTGAAATCTTTGTCTCAAAAAATAAATACCCTTTGTAATAAACCAATAAAAGTAAGTTTCCCTGAGTTTTGTGACTAGCTATAGCAAAGTAATCGAACCCAAAGAAGGGGTTGTGGGAACACCCACTTGAAATTCTGGAGATTAAAGCTTGTGACTGGTGGGAAGGGGGACTCGGTATTGTGAAACTGAGCCCTCTACCTGCAGGATTTGACATTATCTCCAGGTAGATAGTGTCTGAATTGAATTGGAGGACATCCAGTTATTGTCTACTGCAGGAGTGACTACTTGCTTGGTGGTGGGAAGAGCCCCCCCCGCAACACACACACACACACACACACAGACATACACACATTTGGTCACAGAAGTCTTCTGTGTTGATTATTGCATGATGGACAAGCAGAGGAAAAACAGTTTGTTTTTCTGCTTTCTTGGTATATTAACTTTTCATATGTGACTAGATTCAACTTATTTGTATTTTGCTGGGGAGTTTTACATATATACTTTTAGAAATTTTTTGAGCTGCTCTTTTCTTGTGATGTCTTTAATGTATTTTTTTTCTTTCCTTTTATGGTTCTGTTACTTGTGTAATTGGCCTCCTCCCTGAGTTGGTGGCCCTGTAGGCTTCTTGATTTTGAAAGATACCATCATGGAACCTAGAACCTATATGCTGCCAGTAAGCTGGAGAGGGGGCATATCTGTGCCTGTGATAGAGTTTCCTGCCCTCCAAGTGCAGGCTGTTTGGAAAAGAAGACTACAGACCTCTCAGTCATGATTGCCTAAAATAGTGTTTTCTGTAACACAGAGTTGAGACCTGCTCCTTCCAGGGAGAAACCAGAGGTCTAGACTGGGAGATGAGGGGAAAGGAGTTCCCATATTCCTGACTATACTAGCTTGGAGTAGATGTCTCAGAGTATCTCCCTCCAAGATGAAGCCAGGGTGAGGGGGAAAGGGCAGAGCAGGCCATGGCTTAAGCTGCAAAGTCACTGTTCTTACCATGATTTAGTAAATTTTCTTGAATATATATTTCTGCATTTGCTATGTGCCCTTAGGATAGTTTTCAGTCTTAAAATAATTAGTTTTGTATTTTTTTTAACAGTTAAATCATTCTGTGTTGGGGAATGAGTCTTGCCATGCTCCTCATTCCACCACTCTAGAAATCTTACAGATTTTACCTTCTGTCCTGCTAATGGATTTTTTTCCTTGCTGATTTTGATGAGTCAAGCAGCTATGTTCTCAGTTATCCTATGCAAGGGGCCTGTGGGTTAAGGAACTGAGAGCAGTTGTGACTGATAGAGATGGATCAACAAGAACTGAGACCCTCAAGTCTAGAAGGCAGCAAAGAACTGAATTCTGCCAACAACCATGTGAACTCAAAAATTAATCTTTTCTCAGTTGAGCCTCAAGATGAAACCAGTTCCAACTGATACCTTGATTATAGCCTTTGTGAAATGCCAAAGTAGAGAACCTAGCAAAGCTGTGCCTAGAGTCTTGACCAACAGAAATGGTGATATGGTAAATGTGTATTGTTTTAAACCACTAAGTTTGTGGTAACTTGCTATGTGGTGATAAATAACTAATATGATTGCATAAAATAAAATATACAGGAGTACAAATTATATTGAAATAGTTATCTTAACATTTAAAAAACAAGATTATGATATAATAATATGGGTGCTTCTTAATTAATGCATTAAGTAACACATCTAGTAATAGATCTGAAAACCAGCAGGGCTAAAACTCCCTGATGTCAATATAAAACATTGCTTGCTAGGGCCCTCTGGTACATGTCTTTTTATTCCTGATAAGAAGCCTCTCCACCCTGGGTTATCTTGTCTTTTGATGCCCTGTGGAACATGCTGGCTGAAAGAAGTGTTTCCTAATATGCTAGCTGCAAGTTTTTCTCTTGTCTAAGCTTTTTTTTTGTGGGGAGAAGAAAGTATACCAACTAACTGAAATTAACTACAGTCAATTGAATATCTCTCAAAATTTTAAATGTACCTATTCTTTGGTCCAAAAAGTCTATTTCTGGGAACTAATCCTGCAAGAATACCAAGATATATGTGAAAAATATCCCTTACAATACTGTTAGTAATGCTAACAAATAAATATACATCAATAGGGATCTCATTGCATAAATTGCTGTATGCTATGCAATAGAGAATTATGTGTACTGCTATAAAATGCATATATTAAGCAGAAAAAATAAGGATCGGAACAGTAGGCATAAAGTATTTCCATTTGATTATGCATATCAATTTTCTGGGATTAAATTTAAGAAATTGCTAATTCCCCACGTGTACCATATGAAATGGGAATGAGGAGCTGGAGCCTGAGATAGGAGGGACATGTAATTTTCATTGTATACCTGTGGTTCCCAAACTCTGCACCAAGGTACCCGAGGCCCTGAAGAAAATTTAAAGTTTCAGGTAACCACAATGATGCTAGACATCTGTTGGTCATTATGAATAATAACCAGGATAGTTCACAATTTCAACATTAGATTATGACAGTCATTTCTTTTTTTAATATTTTATATAATTTTATTTATTTATATTTATTAAATCATACCTGTGACATTAATGCATTTATGGGGTACAAGGTGCTGATTTTATATAATTTGGACACAAATAAGTAAGTGAGGTGAAGGTTATATTAATCAGCTTGATATAAGCATTCCAAATTGTATGACGGTCATTTCAATGATCTTACATATTTTTAAAATTGGGTTTGGGGAAGTTGCTATGATAAACTAATAAATGACTTCATTGGATCAACTAAATGACACCTTTTTTAGGGTCTTCCTCCTGAACTAACTGAAAAGACTCCATTGGCTCAAGTGAAAAGATCCAGAGGAATATGCTTGTTACTAAATAAGGAAAAAATTCCTGAAAACCCCCGATAACACTACTATAAGATTGGGTAAATACCATCATCAATTTATATTTTAAAAAATTATGACTTTGTTAGGCATTGTTATTAGGAGGAGTTGATTTTGAAAGATGCTCTGATTATGATAATGGAGTGTAAAGTATGAGGGACAATATTTAGTTAACGTTAATGTGTGTATTTTTATATTAGAAGTTATTAAGGATGCATGGCTTCCCTTCAAACTAGTTCAGCTCAGTCTTTCTGATTCTGTCCCTTTAATTGTAAATGCTCTCAACAGACTGGCCAGGTTTCCTCATTGCTCTGTCCTTGGGCAGGGGCAATCCCTCTAAGTACATTGAAGCTAACTTTAGGAGATCATGGCTCATTATTGTCTGATATCTTCCTCCCGTGAGAATGGGGCAGGGTTCCTGATTCCAGAGACTTGACTAAGGTTACTGATTAAAATTGTGGCACAGCCAGGATTTCAAAGTAGATCCTCTAGTCTAAGGTCATTGCTTTATTCATTCCACATTACTGCCTCTGGTGTCACTGAGGACATGTTGGACTGAAGTTTCATGCTTTGACTAACTTTAGACTTAGAAGCTTGAGCAGATGTGATATTAAAGGTCTAAATGTGAGAGTTGTCTAACCCTCAATTTCCTCACTTGCTTGGTGGAGATAGTAATAACATCTACCTCTCAATATTTTGTAGAGATTAAGTGAGATAATGTAGGTAAAGTACTTAACATGGTGTGTGGCTCAGTATAAATTTTCAGTAAATGTTTATCCCTAGTCTTGGCTAAGAACTTGATCTTTGGAGTGGAGCGGGCAACGTTTTTTTTTTTTGTTGTTGTTGTTGTTGTTGTTTTAAATTAAATCATAGTTGTGTACATTAATGCAATCATGGGGTACGATGTGCTGGTTTCATACACAATCTGAAATATTTTCATCAAACTGTTCAACAGGCAAGGTTTTGGGTGTTAGTTCAACTGCTCACTATATGTGTGAGTTTGATCTGGATACTTATCCCTTCTGAGCCTCAGTTTTCTCATCTGTTTCACAGGATTGTTATGAGGATACAATGAGATCATACATGTTAAGTAGTGAGCACAGTGCTTCTCATAAGGCAAGTGATCAGCTTTAGATAGTGTGACGTAATTATTAATGGTGGGAGTACTAAGGAATTTGATCTGAGTTCCCTGCCTGGAACTAACCTGACTGGGAAATGCAGAAAGCTGACCATTAGAACCTGAGCTTTCTGTCCTCCATGTCTGATTTTTCCTCTTCTTCCTTCCCTGGCCATTTGTCCAATCCCATTCACATAGTCAGTTGTAAGTAGTTAACAGCATAAAGTATGACCCCTCTCAGTAGGATTTGCATTTTTTCCCAAGGATCTGAAATTCTAAACTGGAAGAAGGAAACCCTAGAGGTGCAACTCCTAGCTCTGATTTAGAGAGGGTTTCTCAACCTCTCTCTCTTGACATTTTGGGCAGAATTGTTTCCCTGTGGGATTTTCGTGGGTATCGTAGGATGTTTAGTAGCATCTCTGGACTCAACTCACTAGGTGCCAGCAGTGAGACAATCCTCTCTCCAGTTAAGATGACCCAAAATGTCTCTCAGTACTGTCAGATACCCCTTGGAGAAAAACATCCAGTGGTTTAGAAGGTTATGCAGGGAAGTGTGGTCTTCCAGGATATTCTAGTCACAATAGGATTTGTAAGTGCAAGCCAGGTACTGTAGCTTATAACCTGTAATCCCAGTACTTTGGGAGGCCAGAGCAGATGGATCGCTTAAGCTCAAGGTCAGCCTGGGCAGCATAGTGAGAACTTATCTCTACAAAAATAATAAAAAATAGCCAGGTGTAGTGGCACATGCTTGTAGCCCCATCCTCTTGAGAGGATGAAGCAGAAGGATCACATGGGTCTGGCACTTTGATGTTCAGGGTTGCAGTGAGCTATGATGATGCCACTGCTCTCCAGCTTGGGTGACAGAGTGACATCTTGTCTCAACCCTCCTCCAGCCCCCCCACAAAAAATAAGTGCAAATACCCTCAGGGATCAGGCGGAGCCGAAAATGCAAAAATCAGACTATAATATAGTCTCGTGGTAAACTGGAGGGTATAAACCCTTAAAATCAACATTTTAAGAAAGCTCTGTGTTTCCGGTTGTGCAGCCAGTGGTGAGGATATGCAGTCTATACCTGCAGCCATGCCATCCAAAAGCCTGCTGCAGTCTTTAGGCACAAGAAAATGGCCACAGCTAAATGCAGCGAAGGCATCCTCAAGGTGAACCTGAGGCTACTGGAAATGCTCGAGACACACACGTTGCAATACGAACTCCTGGAGACTGTTCTGCTTCTGGGCAAGGAGCGGTTCGCTGGTGTGGATATACATGTCTGAGTTAGGGATGGTGGTCATGTGGCCCAGATTAATACTACCTATTCGTCTATCTCCAAAGCCATGGTGGCCTATTACCAGCAATATGTGGATGAGGTTACCAAGAAGGAGATCAAAGACATCCTCTTCCAGTTTGTCCAGATCCTGCTGGTAGCTAACCCCTGTCACTATGAATCCAAAAAGTTTGGAGGCTCTGGTGCCAGAGCTTGCTGCCAGAAATGTTACTGATAAGCCTATCCTGGAGATTGGGGCTCACCTCTATTATAAACAATGGTTCTGTGAGCTGGACAATGCATGTCTGAGGACTGAAATGGGCTGCCGGTTTGCAGCCTCAGAGGCAGGCTGTCCCTCGGGATGATTCCACTCGGCATGTGCTTTCCTCATTTGGGCCAGTGATTCCCCTACCCCCATTCCTGCTTATTCCCTCTCCCTTTCCTCTCTTCAAAATAAGAATGCCTCTACATAGTCAAGACATATTACATCATCCCAAAACATAAATGTAATTTAAAATTTCACTAAAACTTTCCAAAATATGTGTGTTGTTGGAATAATCAGATTTCAAAAACTATGCAATAAATGAAAAGTGCCCCATATGTTAAGTGGAAAAATAGAACAATAACTTGTAAGAACAGTAAAGGTATGTGGGGGAAAAACAGATAAAGGAAGACCAGAAAACTATAGATCAAAATGTTTGCTGGGGTTATCCCTGGGTGGAATTTTTCTTCTCTATTTTTGCTTTCTTATATGTTTGTAAAAGGTTAATATTATATTGAAAAAATATATACACTTGAAAGATGAACTCTATGCCATCCAGAAATTGTCCAGGTAGGGGAGGGAGGTGTCACAGAATCAAACAAATGTTAAAAATTCAGTGGCTGAGCTAGCCCTCCTGTCCCCTGCACTGTCAGAGGCTTCAGGTCTGATGAATCACAAGAGAACCTGGAGTTCCCTGCATGTGGTTATTAACATTGATAATAATTGGAACACTAATCTCTGCCCACCACGTTCTGTTCTCCGGTCGCTTTCTGCTGCTTTTTAATGACACGCTTTTGCTTTTTCCCATGTACTTGACATTATACACATGCTGTACTGCTCTACCTTCCCTCGATTTATGCATGTGTCTAGCAGATGGTTGGGCCAGTCCACCTCCGGTGCTTGTTTAGCATAACAGAGAGCTCAACAACTGGGGTCCACTCACGTTCATGCTCACAAGATTCAGCTTCCATTTCTGGATCCTGGTCGGGTAAACGCAGAGGGCTGAAGCCAGCATTTGCCTCCTCCCTCTACCATTACTGCAGGGAGGGAGAGGCTTTCCTACTTGCTTTTCAAGAGCTGTTTTGCTCTCTCCTTTTATTCCACTTCCCTCACTGCCCCCCAATCCTTTTCCTTGGTCTTCTCTAGATTTCTAGGAGACTTCCCTTAGTAGTGATGGGCACAGGGAATTTTCCAGAAAAATAAAGCAATTTTGAAAACCTAGCATTAGGAGTTCCCACCTCTCCTTTAGGTGGCTGAGTCTTGGTGAAGGTTAGAGGGTCACCCTTCATTCACCCATTCTTCTTCCCTCTCTAAAGAGTGTCACATCAGCTATTCTGCCTCCTCACAATAATGGAAATTTTGAGCACATGAAGATATGAACAATTAAAGAAATTGGAAATGACCACAGATGACACACTTCCAGTGTCTTGAAGTCTGTGGAGTGGCTCGAGCCATCTCCTGAGCACCTGGCCCTCTGCTGCCTCAACTCAGAGCTACTCTTCTCCGCACACTCTTACCACATTGATTTCAAACTCCTGCCATTCTAAGGAGTACTTATGGATCCTTCCTATGGCAAAACAAGCTGCACTTTTTCCCCAACTGATCTGGGTCCTCAGATCTTCTAGGCTTTTATATATGAAGAAAAAAAATCTCATGATAAAGCCGTCTAAGTAGTTGAAGGTTGTTATTGTTCTAGGGTGCTGCAAGCTTTGCCTTAATGACTTAAGATGCTCACAGCTTGAAGTGAGAGAGCTGTAAAGTGCCAGCCTGAAGTTTACTTTAATATGTAATTTCCATGTGGATGGAAAAAATTGATTTCTAATTCATAAAATACATCCCCCCATGCCAGTCATTACCTACTTTCCCAGTTTCAGCTTGAAAGCACTCTGAGCGATGTATCCACAGAAGGCAGAAAAGGGGGGCTGCTTTCTTCCCACTCCAGGTGAAGAAGGGAAAAAAATGGAAGTTTGTGGAGAGGAAGCCAAGAAAACAGTTGGGGTGGTGTGATTGGTGGGGGGTGGAGCCTGGATAAATGGTGGTCTCCATATATTTTCAGGACGGCTCTTTTCTCTCCAGCGCTAGAGGAAAATCAATATCTTGTTTTCAGATGGGTAAATGGAGTCGTCTCTTTAAAGTGCCCCGGTCAGTTCACCACACGTCGGGCAGCTGCTGCTTTCCAGGCTGCCCCTCGATTCCCAGGCTAGGAGGATTGACAAGGCGATGATAAACTAACGTGCCCCCTCAGCTCTGGGTGTGCGCCATTGTTCCCGCAGCTGAGACCCTCTGCTGCTATTTGCTTTCTCCCACATACATTATTCAACAGCCCAGGAAAAGGCCAAGAACCTCTTTCATTCAGGAATTCTGTATTAAAATAATCAATTTCAAACTGAAGCCGGGAAGGCCAGCTTGCTACAGGGAGAGCCTGTTAATAAGCCACCAGTCTTTTCCATTTGCATTGAACTCATGCTGTATTGTGGTAATATGGGATTATTTTTTTTTTCAGTTTCCTCCAAGAAACATCACATTGGTTCTCCTGCCCTTTCATAAATAGCATGTAGAAGAGCTTCTTCGTTTGATCCCACCATTAATAGAACACTGGAGGCCATATTTGTGCCTGCTACTCTGCACTGACCAAGTCTGATTTTGAAAGTACTTTAAAAAAGCCATTAACTCTCCATGAAATGTAGCAGGAAGAAAAGTTTTCAAGTGTTTTGTTTTCCATTCATTCGCATTACGTTTCTTGTCTTGCCTCTCCTGTCCCCGCCTCTCACCATTTCCCCATGTGCATGCACACACACACACACACAGAAGTTGTTCAAGCACTAAGCCAAAAAATAAGAAACCTTACATATATAAATAAAATAAGGTTGAAGTGCTTCACCGCAGCACCATGACATGCTCTCCCATGTTTCCTATTGGGTTAATAAAGGGTTAATCAGAAATTTCCTTTTTGTAGCTGCCTTATTGTCAAAATTCTTTCTAGGTCTACATCACCCTGCTTTCTTGACTTTAAATAAATCAATGACCAAAAAGTAATTATTAATAATCGCCATGTTGTAGTCAATTCAACAAACATTTATTGAACACCAACTATGGGTACAGGAAATCTCCAAGGCGGGTACTCTGAAACAGATCTTTTCATTAGATTGCCATATTTAACAAATAAAAATATAGAACACTAGCTTAAATTTGAATTTTAAAGAAATAAAATGTAATTGTTTAGTATAAGTTGTTCGATGCTGTCTTTGGGACATATTTTTACACAGAAATTATACTTCATCTGAAATTCCAGTTTAACTGAGAGTCCAATCTGGAAACATTACTTTTAAAAAGAATTTTTGATGTGACCTTAAGGTTTTTGATGTTGTTACTTATTACTTTTTCATCACCTGTGAAATTTGGACCAGAGAGACGTTGACTTATTGAAAGTTTAGTTAGGTAGGTTTCAACTTAATAAACGTTTTATTTTTCCGTGTAGAAAGAAGCATTTTCATCCAACTGTTTGAATAACCTTCATGGGATTTTCTCGTTTATTGCATGAAAACATTTGTATTCTGCATTTAGTAAGTTTCACCTGTACCCTTCTAAGATGCACCAAAAATATTTCAGATTGTATCTGAAGCCAGCACATTGTACCCCATGATTGCACTAATGTACACAGCTATGATTTAATAAAAAATTAAAAATAAATAAACACCAGTTACAGAACCACCACCCCCCAAAAAAGAAAGAAGCATTTTCAACTAAATCACAAAGAGATACTCTTTTTTCTTTATTGTTCAACAGGTGGCATAGTATATTTTTCAAAGTTGCGTTATATTATAAGCTATTAAAAGTACTAAACTATTCAAAAGTATTTCTAGGATTTACTTATAAACTTTAACATCTCAACATTGAATGATTTAATTAAGATTAAGAAAAATTACCCAGAACAATTCACTGTGTATCTTACACGGTGCCACGGACTGCCAGGCATTTGGGAGACAAGGCTGAGGCAAATGTATGCACGCAAGGACCCTGTGCAATGATGCTCAATGAGTTAAGAGCTGCGGCTGACTGTGAGCATGTTCTAGCCGAGAACAGACACACAAGAGCTGCCCCTTGCATCCAGCAGTAGAAGTCCATCCCAGAGGATGGAGGACTCAGTCACCTAGATTCTGCATGGACAAGGCTCAGAGTATTATCTGAAAGGATCAAATCTGGTCACCTCTTTATTGAAGGCAACCTGGCTGCTGATATATCTAAGACACAGTGAATGCCTTCCTGGAGCTCATAGTTTAGTGACAAAACGCACACAGAGTGCTTATGAGACAGAATGGGTGTCAAAAGATACAATCGCAGCTGCCCTTTATTACAGGTTTCCTATGTGCCAGGCACTGTGTGCTTCTCCTACCTTGCTTCCTTTATCCTCACCACATCCTTTTCAAGATTTCTCTTTCTAAGATGGTCCCAAGCAAGGCATATAAACTTGCTCACAGGCACAAAAGGTCGAATCTTGATTCAAACCCAGATTGAAAACCTGGGTGTTAAGCCATCATGTTCTTCTTTGGGTACTCAAAAAAGTGAGAGAATTCCTCTGAAAATTTGGCCTTTCAGCAAGGCCTATAAATCCTAAAGCAGCAGGTATGCGATTCTCTTTTTCTGTTCCACTCGTGTACTTATCTAGTCTAGTGCTAATAGTATATATTGATTTGATTAGGTGAAGATGGCTTTATAATATGTTCAGATATATATAGTACTACAAAATGGTATTTTTAAATTATCAGAGGAAAAGATGGGCATCTGACATTCTTTGAGAGTAAAGAAACATGGCATGAATATTATCTTTCATCACATACTAAAATAAATTCTAGATGAAGACTTAAACATAAATAAAATAAAAATTTTGCAGAAAAATCCTGGAATACAGGTAAAAGACAGTGGACAACACTGGATACTCAGAAGCTATAAAAGAGAGGCCTACTAGACAGTATATAAATGTAAAATTTCTGTATGGCAAAAGAAACCAGAAACAAAGGCCATGGACAAATAATAGTTTTAGAAAATTATTTGTAATGGAAAGTGAAGACAGAAAGTATGTCTATAATATACAAAGAGCTCTTATAAATTCAGTAGGAGTAAACAAACGACCAAGAAAGGATATGAAGAGCCACAATGACTGAATAATAATCCGATAGGTTAAGCAAATTTATGAAAAAATTCTCCAATTCACTAATAGTCCAAGAGGGCCTAATTAAAACAATAATGTAATGTTTATCACCTTACAGCCATCAGACAGGCAAAATGTCTATCATTTTAAATGTCAGAATATCATGGTGGTACACACATTTTAATTAGTTTGCCGTTGTACACGGCAAGTCAAATATAAAAGTGTGTCCATCCCCCAGAAAGTGTGCACTGTACCCATTAGGTGTAAATTTACCTATCTCTTCCTCTGCCCCCCAAATGTTTAAAAGTGCTACTGTATCTTCCTAAAGAGAAAGATCCTGCAGCTTGCTTTACCTCACATGTCCCATTTCTGAAAACATGTCCCACAAAGAGGCTGACATGTACAGAATAGTTTATAAAATCTTGTAATGAATATCTTGTGAATAAAGGTATATTTAGCTACTATTTCCCATTTCCCCTACGTATGGTGCCTTTAGGTCTGACTTCTAGAGTACCCCAAAAGAATGAATGGTACTACAGAATGGTATTTTAAATTATCAGAGGAAAAGATGGGCATCTGACATTCTTTGAGAGTAAGGAAACATAGCATGAACACTAGCTTTACCAGGGGATTTCAAAGAATTGCTATGAAGAATTGTTAAGCATGAAAATAAAATGCAGAAAAGTATGTTAAATATTTCATTTTTATGAAATTCATATTTTAAAGGGTGTGTGTAATTTGTATATAACTATTTGTCTTTAAGAAAAATACGAAAGTCTCCACATCAAGCTGTTAACACAGGTTGGAATGGTAGAGTGGAGAGGGATGTGGGGAGTAAGTGTGTGGGTAGAGGAAAGGGAGGAGTGAGCCATGTAAAAAGGGGAAAACACAGAGACTGCACTGAGGAAAAGTCTTATGCATGTGTGTATTTTTGTTCTTTAAGCACATTGTACCCCATGATTGCATTAATGCATACAGCTATGATTTAATAATAAAATAAAATAAAATGTTTTCAAAAGAAAAAAAAAGAAGTCTAGGCATTTTTTTTTTAATAATTTTATTGAATCATAATTATGTACATTGGTGCAATCACAGGGCACGATTCATATACATTCAGAAATATTTTGATCATACTGTTACAGATATCCTTCATGGCATTTCCATGATCACTATATAAAG
>CAUYON010027654.1:0-43673 GCA_963573935.1 Arctocebus calabarensis
CTGCCATTTGATCCTATAATTCCTTTATTGGGTATATATCCTGAAGACCAAAAATCACATCATAATAAAGATATTTGTACCAGAATGTTTATTGCAGCCCAATTCATAATTGCTAAGTCGTGGAAGAAGCCCAAATGCCCATTGACCCACAAAGGGATTAATAAATTGTGGTACAGGTATACCATGGAATACTATGCAGCCTTAAAGAAAGATGGAGCCTTTACCTCTTTTGTGTTTACATGGATGGAGCTGGAACATATTCTTCTTAGCAAAGTATCTCAAGAATGGAAGAAATAGTATCCAATGTAATCAGCCCTAATATGAAGCTAATTTGTAGCTTTCATATGAAGGCTAAAACCCAATTATAGAACAAGAATACAGGGAAAGGGGAAAGGGAGGGGAGGGGAGGGGAAAGATTGGTGGAGGGAGGGGAATTAGTGGGATCACACCTACGGTGCATCTTAGCAGGGTACTGGTGAAACTTAATAAATGTATCGTATCAATGTCTTTATATAGTGATCAAGAAAATGCCATGAAGGCTATCTGTAACACTACGATCAAAATATTTCTGATAGTATATGAAGCACATTGTGCCCTATGATTGCACCAATGTACACAATTATGATTTAATAAAATTATTAAAAAAAAAACCTGTCTTCAATAAATGTTCTGTATTGTTCATTTTAAGTTATTCCCCTTGTCAAATATCTAGCAGTAAGATTGCTGAGTAGTAGGGTATGTGTCTGTTTAATGTTACAAGAAATTGAAAAAGTCCAGGGGGACAAGGGGCCCAGCCTCCTTGTGAGGTATAAGAGATCATAGGGAGGGCTACTAAAGCCTGCTAGGGACCTCATAGAGAAAAACTGCAAAGCAGAGAAGGAAGAAGGTAAAGGAAAAAAGAAATTGCTCCCAGAGAGGCTTGGAACCCAGTAAAATGTTAAGGGACTCTCTCCTTCCCATGAGCCTTTGGTGACCAGTGGGCTACCCAGTTTCTTTCCAACCTCCATGAACCCAGGCACAGTGGCAAACATGGACTAGTGGGAAGAACTTACACGGTCCCAGAGCTTGAAAATTTCATGTAGGGAGCACCACTAAAGAGAGTGCCATGAGAGGCCGGAAAACTGGCTTTCCTCCATTTAGATGCTTATTTTTCCAGTGCCCCCACCCCCCCCCGCAACCAGAAGAGCATTTCCAGCTGAGAATTTGGCAAGCAGCCACCTTTCTCCAGCAGGTGTGTGCAAACAGGCTGAGGTTCCACAGAGCATGGGAATGCATGCTTTTCCACTTGGAAACCTGCTGTGGACCCAGTGTGCCCAAGGTGGGACTTCACTGCCTGCCAGTGTTTTGTGGAGTTGCACACTAGCAGCTCAGACAAGCAGGCTTGGCCCTATGCCCCCCATACTCATCCAGATTGCAAGGCGGGGTGCCTCTGGGAGGAAGACTCAGATGGCAAGGGAGCCCATATGGACAGAACTACAGGAGAATACTGTAGGGTTCCATGATGTGATGATCTGGGAGAACACACCCCCCCCCCCCGTGCAGGAAAACTGCCCTTCTGAGATAAGGATGGGTCCTACAGTGAGGAATAGTGCCCCTGGGAGCCATAGCAACCAGACCCAATGCATTCAGCTACTCAAACTGACTGGTAGCTGCAGCACCTCCCTGACCCATTTTTGACCAGGAGAACAGTTAAGCCAAGTATTTGGTGAGCTGCCACCTCTCTCTAGCAGGCATGTACTCCTGAGGGGACCATCCCTATTCCCTTGAGAACTTGTAGTGGACCCATGGTGGATGGGTTGGGAGCTCCCTGCCTGCTGGCAATTCAGAGACACACATACTAGTGGGTTAGACACATAAGCTCCATGGAGGTTTGAGAGATGGAGAGAAAGATTGTGAATCTCTGAACGCCTGGTCTATGCAAGTATGCTTTCTGGTTGGGCGTGGTCATTTCAGCCCCTCCTTGACAGCTTTCCACTGAAACTAGGAGGAGACCTTTGAATCCTGCCAAAACAGCTACCTTTATTAGCAATTGTGAAGCCTGATCCAACGCTCACATCAGCCAGCCCTGCCCAATCTCCACTCTCCACCCACCTCTGCTGCGGCAGGGAATAGGAGTCACCTAGAAGTTCAAGGGACTCACCTACCACCTGGGGCATTTAAGTGCTCCTTCTGAGGGTCTAGAGCAGTGATTTTCAACCAGTGTGCCATGGCACATGGGTTGTGCTGTGTGTTGTCTCAGTGTGTTCAGTGAGAAGATCTTAGGTGTGCCACAAAAATGTTTAAATATCATCAATTAAATTATTTTCTAAAGAAGTTCAAAATACAGTAAATTTTTTTTACTCCTTTTAAAAATCAATATAATTTACATGTGCCATGAAAGTTCAACTATACTTTGAAATGTGCCATCAGATAAAAAAGGTTAAAAAACACTGGACTAGAGACAGTTACAGATCTCAGAAACAACACTGCAGCTTGTCCCTTCCAGCAAATGTCATCTACTGACAAGGCACAGGAGTCCAGGCCAGTTCCTCCCTTTGCCAGTCAGCGTTGTGTGGTCTGAGGCAAGCTGGTTAGCCTCAGTTTCCTAACTTGTGTATGGTACTTTGATGAATTTAAATAGACTGATATGTATCTAGCATAAATTCGATTAGTATTTGTTATAGAGTGCATGTATATCCTTGAAAATGTACATATTGCTTTTAAATAGATTTCTAAATCAGTAAATATCATTTAGTTTACTTTTTTCATTGAACACCCAAAGTTTTGAAATCTATCCTTTTCCTATACATACATCTAAGTCCATTATTTTTGATTGTTGCATAATATCCCATTTTATTTGAGGCCTCAATATAGAGTCGCTAGTTTGTCTTCAACTTCTTGCTATGGCATGTGGTACTGCTATAAATATGAGTATCTGTGTCTTCTGATTTTTCTCCATTAATATAATGGTCTATTAATGGTGTTTACTGCCTCAGTCGTACAGAGTGAGGTCGATTATCACCAATGAGCATGACTTACTATCTCAGAGATTAAACTGGGTGAGCCAATAAAATTTACACTACTAAGAAGACCACAGAACTAGGGAAAGAAAAAGGATTTCAAAGGCCCCCACCCTTTCTCATCAAAGAGAAGCAGGGACTCAGCCCCCACACAGAGCTCACCACTGCTACAGTCTATAACACCTAGCAACTGGGAAACCACCCCACCAAGGATGTCGATAACCAAAGCATCCATCCAGAGCCCAGACCACCATCAAAGTACCCACAAAGAAAGCCTAAGGTGGCTACTAACATACCTGTGTGAGAGAGAGGGAAGATGCCCATTTAAACAAAAGAAAATCCAAAAATAAGAAGCAAAGGCAGCTCCCAATGAGAAGGAATTAGCAAAAGAAATCCTAAAGTATGAAAAATCAGAGTGAAAAGACACCCCAAAAAGGAATACCAACCAAAAAGAAAATGTTAAAATAATAAAGGCTTCCCAATATGGATCATAAAGAAGTTCAATGAAATCCAAGACAAAATGGAAAGCCAATTCAAAGAAACAAGAAAAACAATGTAGGAAATGAATGAAAAATTCATTGACAAGACCAAGATATTAAAAAAAATGAAATAGAACTATGAACAATTCATTTAAGGAAATATAAAATATAGTGGAAAGTTTTAAGAATAGACTAGACTGAGCAGAAGAAAGAATCTCAGAGTTTGAAGACAATTATTTGAATTAACTCAGTCACAAATAATGAACAGAAAATAAAGCAGAATGAACAAAGCCTATAAGAAATATGTTATATAAAACAGCCAAATACAAGAATTAAAGGCATCCCCGAGGATGGGGAAGAAAAGGCACAAAGATTTCAATACCTATTAGAGGGAATAATTAAGGACACTACCCTGGTCTTGCAATAGATTTAAACATTGTCATAAAGGAATCTCAGTGAATCTCTGGGAGAGTAATTGTGAAGAGGCAGTTATCAAGACACATGGTCTTCAGACTGGCCACAGTCACTATGAAGGAGATACTCCTGTGAGCTACAAGGTGAAAGCATCAGGTAACTTACAATGGAAAACTCATAAGGCTAAATAACTGCAGACTTCTCAACTGAGACCTCATAAGCAAAAATCAACTGGGGCCCCATCTTCAGTCTTCTTAAACAGAACAACTGCAAGTCTAGAATTTTGTATCTTTCAAAATTAAGTTTCATAAATTAAGGAGGAATAAAGACATCAACAGAAAAACAAACATTGAAGGACAGCCATATGTGACAAATCCACAGTCAACATCATACTAAATGAGGAAAAGTTGCTAACATTCCCACTAAAAACAAGAACAAGACAGATATGACCACTGTCACCGCTTCTGTTGGTTATAGTACTGGAAATTCCTAGTGAGAGCAATCAGACAAGAAGAAATCAAAGCTATCCAAATAAGAAAAGAGGAGGTCAAACTATTACTTTTTGCTGTTAATATGATCTTATTCCTCAAAAACTCTAAGAGTCCACCAAGAAACTCCTGGAATTGATAAATAAACTGAGCAAATTCTCAGGTTACAAAATCAATGTACCTAAATCAGTAGCATTTCTATACACCAGTAACAATCCAACTGTGAGTCAAAACAAAGACTCACTACTGTTCACAGTAATTACAAAGAAGATAAAATACCTATGAATATACTTAATCAAGGAGGTAAAAAATCTTCACAAAGTACTATGAAACTCTGAGTTAGAAATTGCAGGTGACACAAACAAATGGAAAAACATATCATGTTCTTGGATTGGTAAAATCAACATGTTAAAATGTCCATACTACCCAAAGTGATTTACCCAGTGAAATACCCATCAAAATGCCAAAGCCATATTTCACAGATATAGAAACAGCAATATTTTATTCTTATTTGGTACCAGAAAGTAGTCTGAATGGCCAAGACAATCTTAATCAAAGGTAACAAATTTCAAAGCATCAAAATACCAGACTTCAAAATATACTACAAGGCTATAGTAACTAAATTGTGTGGTATTGGCACAGAGAGAGAGATATAGACCAATGGAACCAAACAGAGAACTCTGACATAAAACCAATCACATGCAGCAAACTGATCTTTTAAAAAGCAGACAACAATATATACTGGGGAAAAGAATCCCAATTCCTTAAATGGTGCTAGGAAAATTGGACAGCTACACACAGAAGAATGAAATAGGACCCATACCTCTCACCACTCATAAGATTAATTCAAGATGGATAAAAGACTTCAATGTAAAGCATGAGACCAATAGAATTCCAGGAAAAAAATGTTGTAAAAACTCTTCTAGATATTAGTTTAGGCAAAGAATTTATGGAGTAGAACCCAGTGGCAATTATAGCCACAAGAAAAATTTTAAAATGGGACTTGATTCCTTTAGCATAACCAAGGAATGGACAACTTGCAGAATGGAAGAAAATATTTGCAAGCTATATATACAATAAAGGGCTATTAACCAGAATCTACAATGAACTCAAGCATATCAGCAAGAAAAAAACCAATCCCATTAAAAAGTGGGGAAAAGACATGCTCAGAGATTCTCAAAAGAAGATAGATATTGGCCATTGAAATGGCCAATAAACATATGAAAAAAATGCTCAACATCACTAATCATCAAGGAAATGCAAACTAGAGCCCCTAGAATGGCTTTTATTAAGAAGTCCAAAAACAATAGATTCTGGCATGAACGCAAAGAGAAAGAAATGCTTATACGCTATTGGTGAGACTGTAAATTAGTACAACTTCTATGGAAAACAGAATAGAGATACCTAAAAGAACTAAAAGTAGACCTACTGTTTGACCCAGAAATCCCACTACTGGCTATTTATGCAAGGGAAAAGAAGCCACTTAATGAAAAAGAACCCTGCTCTTGAATGTTTATTGCAGCACAATTCACAATTGCAAAGATGTGGAATCAACCCAAGTGTCCATCAATTCATGAGTGGAACAAGAAAATGTAGTATGTGTATAATATGGAATACTATTTATCCATAAAGAAGGATGTCTTAATGTCTTTTACAACAATTTGGGTACAAATGTGAGACCATTATCCTAAGTGAAGTGACCATTATCCTAAAGAATGAAAAGACAAACACATGTATTCACTATTAAAGTGGAACTATCCAAGTACATATATGAACATAAAGAGAAATAAAACTCAATGTAAATCAAATTGGGGTATTGGGGATGCTTAAAGAGTACAATGAACACTGTCTGGGTGTTCATTATACTAGGTGCACTAATGGTCAAGACTTAAGCATTATAGAAGCGATCCACATAACCAAAAATGTTTGTATTCCCACAATACTTTGTAATTAAAAAAAAAAGAAATTGAAGAAATGTGTTTGGTCATGTGTTTTGGCCTATGCTTTTAGTCCCAGCAACTTGGGAGGCTGAAACAGGAAGATTACTTTATCCCAAGAATTTGAGGCTGCAATGATCTATGATTACACCACTGCATTCCAGCCTAGGGGACAGAGTGAAACCCCATCTCTAAAAACAGCCGCAACAAATAACTCAATGAAGAAATATTTTTCAAAGTTTCTGTGGTGTTTTGTATTCCCAATAGCAATGTATGAGAGATCCAGTTAGTCTGTATCTTCATCAACATTCTGTATTATTAGTATGTTTAATTTTAGCTATTGTAGTGGACATATTGAGCATCTCATGGTTTTAATTCTTATTTGTCTGATGACTAATTGAATTGAGACTCTTTTCCTGCTGTTCTTGGCCCTCTAACAGCTTTTTTCTTTTTTCAGGTTTTACTTCATACTTTTTTTAGATTTCAGAATATTAGTGGGTACGTATGTTTTGTTTATATATTTTGTTTTTGTACCGATTGAGTCAAAGTTGTGTGTTATTGAAGTGTACATTCAAATCATTTGCTCTTTATACAAATTACATATGTATTTTGCAAATATTTTCTTCTAGTTTGTAAGTAGTCCTTTCTTTTTTTATATATGTAAGTCAAGCAACTACTATCAGAATTAAAATATACAACATTTCTGTTGCCCATAGAACTCCTCCCTTACCCCTTTTTAAAAATCAAAAATCAGAAATTTAATGATGATAAGAAATAAACTAAAAAAATTTATTTCTGTTATGGTTCATGCTTTCCTCACAGACAAGAAACCATTAGCTAGCCCCAGTTCCAAAGATGTCCTCTTACATTTTCTTCTAGAGATTTATACTTTTATCTTTCTGTTATCTGATCCATTTTTAATTAGTGTATGTGTCAGAAATTAATATTTGGGGTAGTATATTGCATGTGATGTCTAATTAATCTAGGGCCATTCTCTGAGCACCTTTTCCATGTTGAAATACTTGAGCACCCTTGTGGAAGGCAGCCATGCTCACCTCTATACCACCAACACACTTGAGCACCTTCCGGAAAATTCATTAACAACTATTGTATGGATCTATTTCTGCATATCCTATTTTATTTCACTGATTTATATGTCAATCCTTATATTAATACTACATTGTCTTCATTACTATAACTTTATATAAATAGTAAGTTCCCTTGGATTTCAACATACATTTTAAAATCATCTCTGTGTTTTTCTTAGAAAGAAAACTACTGGAATTTGACTGAGATGTTATTGACCCTTTGAATCAATTTGAGCTGTATTGACATCTTAACAGTGTTCGATCTTCCAATCTGTGAAGAAATAGAGTGATATGATCATGTCTTCAGTTTTTCTCAGTTTCTTATAGCAACTAGCAGGTCCAAACGTTTCAATTTTAGTAACTATATGCAGCTAGTATAGATATATGTAGGGGGATGTTTATCACAGTGTTGCTTAATAAGTGTGAAATCATCCAAATGTATGATGAGTATACAGGATTATTTAAATCATCTTTGGCAGAATTCAGTGTTTTAAATGCTTATTTTATTCAAAAATAAGTATTTCACAGAAGCTAGTTATTGCAATGATGTACTATTGCTTACAATATTTTGGCTACTCAGAATATGTAGAATGCACTCATAAATAGCTTTTATTTGAAGACACTGGTGATCCTTTGATGAGGGATTGACAGTGCAATAAAACCAGAGTCAAACTTGTCAGAATAGATGAAAGATCAATCTAGGCAAGCCACTTGGGTCAAAATGTATGGTTTTATTCACACAATTTATAAACTGGCTTTGAGGAGAACTCCATTATAGATTTTAATAGATTTGAATTGACATTTCCACAGAATGCCCAGAACTAAAAACTATCTCACTAATAAGAAATTCTTTGTTATGTGAAATGATGTGGTACATCAAAAAGAGCACTAGAGTAAGAAAACTTAAATTCAGATTGTATTTCCACCTCTGACATATCTATCCACATAAGCCTGGTATAAGGCAGTTAGCCACCTGAGAGTCACTTGCTCTGATGGTGAAAGAGCCAATGACATCATTAAGTTTCCCAGTCTGGCTTCTCATCAGAATCCCTTTTGTCACCCAACCCTGAAGATTCTGATTCAGTTACTTTAAGATAGCTGAGTCTTAGGAATTTTTTATTTTTAATCTTCTTGTGTTTTAGATATTTTGTGAAAACAAGTCTGTAGACAGTCCATGGTAACTATTGGAATAAATAATTGTTAGGATTCTTCCTAATTCCAAGATCCTATGATTCTGTAAACGTGCTGAAGAACATAGAGATTCTATATCACTTCTAATCAGTCCCTAATGATCACAGTTGCTGTTGATTACAGTAAAAGGAAGATTCATTTCAAATTAAGAAATAATTATAGAAATAATGAAAATAAGAGTCCTTAATATCAAGTAGTTGGTGAAAGCAGCAATGAATTTTAAAATAGGACATTCCAGTATTCCTTGTTTTAAAACTCTTAAGAATATTGACAATTTCCCACTCCTTCCTTTAGGGAAGAAGAAGAAAAATACAGATGAACTTATTTGGAATTCTGTGTACTTTGCCCTTTAGAACTAGACGGTGTTACTGAAAGTAATATGGATTCTAGCACATTACAATATATAAATATCAGAACCTGAATATAAATGTGCAGTGCATCTTTGGCCTTTGGGATATTAAAATGCTTGATGAGCCATGAACACACATTAAGTTTTTAAAAACAGAAAAGGTGGTCCCTCCAAGTTATGTTATTGAAACCACAGGGAAAGAACAATGTCTTATTTGGTGTCTTCTGTAGCACTTAGCTTATGTTGAAGTTCAATAGCCATTCAATAAAAAACACTAATAACAGTTATGATCATCAGTTAAATTATGCTGAAACTAGCACTTCAGTGGTAGGAAATAGATATTTTATAGAGAAGTAGATATAACTTTGATATGCAATACTTTATAATATAAACATATTCAGAAATCTTTTTATATTTCATTTTTATTCATACTTTGTTATATAATTAACTCTTTTAATCTATAAAATGGGCTTTCACCTGTATTTTAAGTTATTTAAATGTACATATTCACAGTGTGTGACACCACACCTTTTGGGGGCAGGACACAAGTACAAGAGGAATTTTACCTAACAAATACAACCAATGTAGCCTGGTTTCTTGTGCCTTCAATGAATCCCCAACAATAAAAACAAATAAATGAATGTACATATTCAGATCATATATAAACTCATTTACTTATACACGTGATAAGCATTTTTTTCAGTACTCACTGTGCATAAGCACTTCCCTGACACATGAAAAAAAAATAAACACTTCCCTTTTCTTCCAGACTGCCCTCACTTCTTCTTCCTAAATGTTTTTTAACAAATATATGCTCCCATTCTTTGTCCCACTGGTCATTCTTCAGCCAAGAAGCCTCGATGTCCCCAGGTCACACTGCATGACTTTCAGTGCCATGTCAGTCACCATCATTTCTCCCAAACAGTGTCATTCTCTTTTGCTATAGATCTATCTTCTTGGATCTTCAAAACAGTCCCTTGGACATTTGTTCTTACACTGATGTTGAGCTTCTCATTCCCTAGAAATCTATCATGGTTAGCTTGATTTTTCATCTTCATTCCTTTTATTCAAGGCTCATCCCTCTCAAGAAAACTTCCTCAATTCAGAAAAGCAAATACAGTCACTCTCATGCCAGTGCCTTCTCTATTCTCACAGAATCCGTGTGTCATAAACCTTGAGTTACCATGACACAGATAGCTGAGCTTAGAATCTGAGGATGCCAAAAGACAAAACACAATGTTTGACAAAACAGTTTAAATCTATTTTGGAGGATAAGTGTATAATAATACTTCAGAGCATAGGTGAAGTCCAAACTAGAAGTATAGACAGAAATGTGTAGCAGAGCCAAAATTTACACACTCAGAAAAGGCTACTCTGTACATGCTCATGTACACACATTACTAACCTTTAGCTGATTCCATCGTGTTCTGGTGCTTCCATTTTCATTCAGTACAAAATTGTTTTTTAAAATTCCTTATCAATATAGTGTAATTCAGCCTTTTCAGTTTGAACACTGTTTCTTCTTCTCCTCCCTCATTTTCCTAGTGATATCTGGTCAGAGAAGAAGGTTTCCAACTCCATGACAGCAGGAGAAGAGATCAGATTTTCATGAGAATTTCACTGCTTGTGCTCTCTAACCTATAGCTGAACTCACTGATTTTGGTTTACAAGGCTTGGCCTGGGGATAGAGGAATGGTCTAGTGGTAAATGCCTAACAATTGGTTCTGGAGAACTGGACCACCCTGCCTGCTGACCAGGCCCCTACCTTGGCTCTCGATGACAAGGCTGACATCATCAGTGTCTTCTTGCGGTCCCTCACTTTAGGTGATTTCCTTGAGACTTCTTAGAGTTCTTCTCAACCCAAGGCAATCCCTTTACAAGTACATTGACTCAATATAAGATACACTTTGTATGTCATATGACACCCTAAAGGAAATTGGAGATAGCAGCGACATCATACACAGGACAAGGACAGCTAAGAAAAGGAGAAACAAGAAGAGGAGGAAAAGGACAGAGTCTCACTAGGAGGAGATGCAGAGTTTAGTTCAAATAATAAGGGCATGGAGGAAGTTTCAATATGTGAGCTTTGTAGCCAATTGTAAATAGTCTTGCATGCCTTGTTCATGAGTTTAGAATTTATCCTAAATACTATGACTTTTAAGAAGAAGTTACATCCACCCCCAGGACCACAAGGAAAAATAAAGTTCAGGGATCACAACTGCAGATGGTTAGTGAGATCAGAGACCAGAGGCTCAGGTGACAGGGAAACAGGGAGATCCCTGGTTCTAGCAGAACAGTACCAAGTCAGCCTTGCTCAGCATCACAGCATTACTACCAGAAACAGTAGATTTTAAAAAATATTTATTGAATGAGTGATTAGAAAGAAAAGAATGATAGAAGTAACAAAATTCCATCAGTACTCCTAAAGAGATGGCTTTAGCAGGCTCTCCTTGGGAAACTGGGCTGTAAATTCAGGGACACAGTTAACTATTTTTTGTTTGTTTTGTTTGTTTGTTGAGACAGGGTCTCAAGCTGAGGGTAGAGTGCTGTGGCATCATAGCTCACAGTAACCTCTAATTCTTGGACTCAAGCTATCCTCTTGCCTCAGTTTTTCTATTTTTAGTACAGACAGGGTCTTTCTTTTTGCTCAAGTTGGCCTTGAACTCATGAACTCAAGCAATCCTCAGCCTCCTGGAGTGCTAGGATTATAGGTGTGAGCCACGATGCCTGGTAAGTTAACTTTTTTAGACTATAAATAAGTTCAAATTTTTGTTAAAGAATTATGTCATTTCTAACATAAAAAAGTTTCATCTTGTAGTGTTTCAAGTCTTTTGAGTGAAAGCCTGAATGGTTATTGAAATTATTATTTATAATGCTTGCAGTTTTAGTCCTTTAGGAGACCAGTGGAAAGCTTTGCTGTTAGCACACACAACCTGCTAACGCTACTGCAGAATACAGCTGCCCTGCTCAGAGATGGCAGCAGCCCACTTTCGTCATCAGGGTCAATTTTAATTCTGCAGCAGGTGAAGCTCTCCAAAATGACACAGTGCAGAGAAGTCTCTCCATCCCCATTAGGTTGTACTCTCTTTAGCATCATCAATTTCATGCTGAGGGATTTCAGGTTGAAGCAACCTTATGAGACCCTTCTGTTATTTTAGCAACAAAATATACAGGATCATCTAATTTCATTTCATTTCAAGCTTTAATTGTTACATTTAAAATATTAAAAAACATCTAGAGAAAGTGTATGTTGAATTTCTACATCAGCAAATACTCACTAGGGTATCTGAGTCATGCAGTAAAGATTTGATATAATGAATACTTCCCAAAATATGTAGAACTCTCCTTTCTGCATCAAAAACTCTCCTTCCTGCCTTGTGTTTTATAAACATTTCATTTCATTGTCACAACAGCCAGCATAGTAGCCATTGGCTAACTCCATTTTATAAGTAATGAAGACAAGTAGACAGCCTCAGAAAACATAAATAACCTACCCAAAGTCATTCTTTTTAAAAGTTGGAAAAGTCTGTCACAGTTCAAAGTCCTTGGCCTACGTTCAGAAGCCTCTAAGAAAACCTCCAGGGTCACTGACTTGGTAGGTCCACTCTCCTGGAGAAACCTTCAAATGGCCATTATTGCGTATTTATTGTTATAAACACTGAAGTTTTTCAGCTTTGTTTACATCCTTTTTTTTCAATTCTATTATATAAATGTGAATAAAAGAATGCACTGGGAATAAAAGGAGTTGTGCAGAGGAATAGTACTAGAATGTGGCTTTTTGTGTGTGTGTGTGTGGTGGGAGAGCAAGAATTTTGGCATGAAATATTTGAGCACTTCTCTTAACAATTCACCATACTTCTGCTGGTCACCTCAGACTAGAAAGTCTGGCTCCACGTGGCAAATGTTGATATTTTGTTGGGTTTGTTTTATTGGACTGGAGTGATTCACAAAGATAGGTCAATCTTCTACAAGCTTTTAAAAATTGTTGCTTTAAAAAATAACCACTGA
This sequence comes from Arctocebus calabarensis, assembly GCA_963573935.1. Taxonomy (NCBI): domain Eukaryota; kingdom Metazoa; phylum Chordata; class Mammalia; order Primates; family Lorisidae; genus Arctocebus; species Arctocebus calabarensis. The sequence goes on from CAUYON010027654.1 coordinate 12,954, forward strand.
TTCTCAGGGTGTATCATTAAATAAACAAAATATGATCAGATTTAAGAAAAGGGAAATGGACAAATAAAACACAAAACATGGAATGTTACCCTTTTCAGAGCTAAGTTGTAAGCATCACTAAATTGTCTCTTCTGGGTTTAACTCCCCACAGAAGCTATTAGGTATGTAGACCCTCCAAATGAAATATACTGAAGGGGCTTTTCTGTGTGTGACGTCTGGTACTATTACAAAGACTTCCAAGCTCAGTTATCTTGAGATATTTCCTATCTTACTTAACGATATGTTTGTTTAGGAATAAAAGAAAAATACTTCAGCTGGATGGATATTTACTGGACAGAATCAGGGACAGGCCACAGAGCCTGAAATGGCTCTGACTAGAATAGAAACAGCATTCGTCAGAACCAAAGCTCTCCCGCTTCTTCCTCTGTGGTTTCTTTTTTCCATCAGCCAGAGTCATTTGGCTGGCTTTACATCATTTTCCAATCCAGAAATTAAACTCTCTGGATTCCCCACAATCCATTTCTAAATTCCCAGGAGAAGGAATTTGATTGGCCAAACTCTGGACCATTCAGCTACAAGTCAGCAGAGCCAGGAACCAGTTGCAGGAGAAGCAGCAGGAACCTCTCAGCTTTACGGGGTCAGAGAAACTGCCAGAAAGCGTGAGGACCCTTCCTCTTCCCAGCAGGCAGAGTACATCCAGTTAATTTCCTTAGGATGTGCATTCTCATTAGGATATGCCATAATTAATTTCTGATGCCCAGAGAGAGGAGTTTACCCATCACATTTATCCAAATCCTTCACAATCACTACAGTTAGAAGATTCATTTTGGCTTAGCTCTTCCAAAGATACACAGAACTCTTCAGTCTGCTCTTACAGCCACCACACAGGCACCGTTTCCTCCTCCTGCTTTCCTGTCTGCCGCCTCCCCTACATCAGAGAAACTGTAAGCACAGAGATATATTATTGGCCTGACGGCAAGGAGGATAATAATACCTCCCTCTAGCTTTCTTCAAAAGGATGTTGTTGACAGTGAATATGCTGTGTACTATTTGTTGAATACTTTGAGTTTCTTGGAAGACAGTCACTGTATAAATAGAAGGTATTATTACTATTATTACCATGTTTAACATTTGGTTAATAGTAGGAAAGTTCTTTTACAGTCCTAACTGTAAACTATAGCTATAAATTTTTTCCTTCATATTTAAAGCTATTCCAGAGGCTTTGAACAATGATACTAAAGTAACAATTCAAGTACATCACGGTGCCTAATGAATAACAGCGCTCTTGATTAATGGCACTTGTTCAACATCACACTGACAGAAGTACGAAGTGTAAAAAAAGGGAGTTTTTGCCTACTGTGATTTTTTTCCCTCCATTAAAAAAAAAAAAAAAACTGGCATCATCAGAGTTGATTTTTTTTTTTACAGCAAGATTTTTTTTTATTACCTTTTCATCTGTTCAACTGCTGCTGTATTTTTTATTTGACAAGTACTGTGCTTTTGTCTCATGCTTGTGCTTGCTCTCAGTGTTAACCACTCAGGAGATCTGCAGTAGGATCTGTTAAGCATCTCTGCAATCAACCAACCCTCTGCTAACCTAGCACTAGGCCTCTGCCCTGGGGCGGAAAAGAAAGACACTGGGGGAGGGGGGGAAGGAGTGCAAACTTCGCTGAAAGGCAGGCACTGGTCACAGCTGACGAGGAACAGCCAGGTGCTGAGAATATCTATCACAAGGCCATTGGTGAATTGCAAGTGACTAGAGGCATACTTCACAGTCCTGTATCAGAGTTTATGTATTTTACTAACCTTATTTCATTGGGTTGAAGCTATACAGTTTTATGAGCCCCCCAAACCTCTACTAGTTGGAAATAAATTCCGCTTCAGCTATATATCAGAGAATGACATTGACTGTTGGCCCATCTCCCTGGGCAAACGCACTGCTTGTATTTCTTCTTTTCCTTTCATCCTGGGGTTAGGGTGCAGGGGTGTTTCTGGATGACATACCAAGAAGGAAAAGCCTTGCACTTCTAGATGGAGGCAGCAGTGCAACCCAAATGCTGGCTTTGCCTATTCTTACATCCCTGTCTTGCAAATTGTTCAATCTTGTGGTGATTTGAATGGTTACCACTGTTGTCAGCTATCTCTGCACTCCAGCTTTTCTCTCTCCTGGCAGGAACATCTGGGACATAGACTTTACAAACAGTAATAATAACCCCACTTTAGCTTCCACATTTTTGCAGTTGTTATTATGTCATCATAGTAAATGACCATAATTGACCCTTACAATGAAATGTTGCCAACATTTGTGTGAATAGCAACTGCAATCACACAGGCTAGCAGGCATGTGCTTTGCAAATAAAAAATTTGCTGAATAGCTGAAATCTCAGGTTAGTTTAGGGACCTAAGGATTTCTGAATTACTATGGAAAACGATTAGTTTCTGAAACAGAAGAGGACTGTATATAGGAACCTCAACAGGAGGTCAGAGGTAAGTAAGTATTAGGGGAGATTTCTGGGATTTTCAGGAGCCCTGTGTCTTTGGGGGCTGATTTAGATAAAGACTGTTGAGTCATGAGACTCCTCACCTGAGCACAGAGATGATGGAATTCTATTTCCTATCTAAAGGGCACATATAAAATACACACGCACGCACGCACGTGTATACACAATTCTGACATCACTGCCATCCCAAAGTTAGCATTGACCTTTCCTGGTATTCTCCAGAGCTGGCATGCAATGAGGACATAACAAGATAGTAAAAAAAGAAGTGACAGTGCCAAAACACATATTCATACTCTGACTGTAACTGTGCATCTTAATACTGTGCTCAGGAGGCAATTTTAGCTAAATTAGTCTTGACAATTTTCAGCAGATTTGGTTGTGAAGTAGGATGATTTCAAGATGGTTATTTCAATAACCAAATGAATGAATAGGTGAATAAATGAATGAAATATATTTGCTCCTATTTTCTGAGAACCCTGTTTTATTACAGAGTGCCTGTTTTTTTAATTGGACTTTTTTTGGTTTCAAATTGAGCATGTTGCCCTAAAATAAAGCACAACCCAACACAGAAAACAAAGACCTTGAAATTATTACCTTTATATAGATTCATGTAATCTAAAGAAACCTTGCTTGTTCAATCATTTCCATCCAGATACAGTTAAAATTGCTCACACATGATTTTGAAATTTGCCTTAAAATCTTATTCCTTCTCATATTAGAGAAACAAGCTTCTATCTGGTTCTACACCTTTGCTTAATGAGAGCACCTTTGGGGAGAATAATCAACGACCTCACATCATTGTTGGTATAGAAATTAAGGAAGATCATGATTTCTCATTATAGAAAGAAGATAATGGAAGTTATTGAGCTACTCCTATAATTCTCAAATTATCAGGAAATTGAGACAGAACCTTGCTAAAACAATCTTTATCATTTTAGATTAAGTCAATAGGAGTAGGTTTCCTGTGATTTCCTGTAGTACATAAAGACATGTCCCCCGGATGACCTGGATAACCACTTCTACCATCTTGAAAGCTCTCCTATTTATAACTTTCCCTGCCGATAAGTGGATCTATTTGGTCAGTGGCCTTGTGTTATCCACCCCTGCTCCCTTATTCTCCACTCAACTACATTTACTCAATTACTCCAATCTCTCTCAACCTAATCAAAATTCCCTATTATACCAGTGTGGTAAAGCTAGGTATTAACAGAAAACTCATCAGATTCATACTTTTTGCTTACACTGGGCTATAAATAGCTGTAATCCTCCTTTAAAATATCCTCAATTTTAAATAGGGATTTATTAACTTAAATATATCTCTTACTTGTTAAATAGATGATTAGAGATACTTTGTTTTGTGAAGGACTTGTCTAAGGGACTTTCCCTGATTCTACTCTGGCACGCTAAGTCAGCAACTTTATACCTTATGTCTGTAAAGTTCTCTGCCTTGCATTTGAATTTCAAAGCCCCAATTAAAGTATCTTGACCTTCTTAGTTTTTCTCTAAGGCTATTTAAAAATAAACAGAATAAAGGCAGAGGCATATAATTGTTTTTATGGTTTTTTAAAAAAAATTCTGATTAATATGAGGGTATAAATGTTTAGGTTACCTTGTTTTGATTTCTAAGGTAAAGTTCAAGTTCAAGTTGAGGCCTTCACACAGGGGGCATGCTGAACACCCTCACATTGTGCACATTAGGTGAGATCCCACCAATCACCCTCCTTCTTCCTACCCTCCTCTCCCCCCTCTCTCACTAGGCTATACTAGTGTTTTTCTTTCATGTGGGTGTGTAGTTGTTTATATATTGGTTCCATATTAGTATTTAGTACATTGGATACTCTTTTTTTCCATTCTCATGATACTTTGCTAAGAAGAATATGCTTCAACTCCATCCAGGTAAACACAAAAGATGTGAAGTCTCCATCTATTCTAATGTCTGAATAGTACTCCATGGTATACATCATGGAGTGTGTGTACATGTGCATTAACAAACTGTGGTTTGTTAAACCATTCATGTGCTGATAGGCACTTGGCTTGCTTTCATGTCTTGGCAATTATGAATTGAGTTGCAATAAACATTCTAATGCAAATGTCCTGTGGCAAAAAAAAATTTTTCTTCTGGGTAGATATTTAGGGTATGGGATTGCGGGATCAAATGGAAGATCAACTTTTAGTTCTTTAAGAATCCTCCATACATATCTCCATAGAGGTAGTGTTATTTTGCAGTCCCATCAGCATGTTCTCTTCTCTCCACATCCCCATCAGCAACTGCAGATTCTGGACTTTGTGATTGAGCCAACCTTACTGGAGTTACGTGATATCTCAGCTGATTAGGGACAATGAACATTTTTTCATGAGTTTGATAGCCATTCATCTGTTATCTTCAGAGAAGTTTCTGTTCAAGTCTCTTTTCCACTTATAAATGGGGTGGTTTGCTCTTTTCTTGTTGATTAATTTGCATTTTCTATAGATTCAAGATAGCAGCCCTTTGTCAGATTCATAGCATATAAATATCTTCTCCCATTCTAAAGTCTGTTTGTTTTAGTTGTGGTACCCTTATCTGTGCAGAAGCTTTTTAGCTTGATCATGTCCCATTTATTTGTTTTTGTTGTTGCTGCAATTGTCAAAAGGGTTTTCCTCTTAAAATCTTGCCCTAGGCCAATTTTGTCAACAGTTTTCCCCCACATTTTCTTCTAAAATTTTTATTGTTTTTTGTGTTAAATTTAAATGCTTTATCCAGCAAAAGTCAATTTTTTTCAGTAGTGAGAAGAGCAAGTCCAGTTTCAATCTCCTGCATGTGGCTAACCAGTTCTCCCAGCACCATTTATTAAATAAGGATTCTTTTTCCCAGAGCATGCTTTTGTTTGGCTTATCGAAAATCAGATGGTGATGTGGCTGGATTTGTCTCCATAGTCCCTATTCTATTCCATAAATCTGTATTTTTTTGCCAGTACCATGCTGTTTTGATCACTATGGACTTGTAGTACAACCTAAAATCTGATAACATGATGCCTCTAGATTTGTTTTTGTTTCTTGAACTTATATTGGTTTTTAGGGATTTTTTTCCTGGTTCCATATGAAATGAAGTACTATTTTTTCAAGTTCTTCAAAATATGACATTGGTGTTTTGCTGGGGATTGCATTAGATCTGTAGATTTCTTTGAGTGTAGATGTTGTAACAATTTTGATTCTTCCCAGAAATTGTATGTTCTTCCATTTGTTAACATCTTCTCCTATTATTTTTCTCAGGGTTTCATAGTTATTTTTATAGAAATCCTTCACATCCTTTGTTATATATTCCCAGGTATTTCATTTTCTTTGGAGCTACTGTGAAGGGTATATTGTGACTGTGATTTGATTCTCAGCTTGACTGTTATTGGCATATGAAGGCTACCAATTTGTGGACATTGATTTTGTATCCTGAGACATTACTATATTTCTTGATCACTTCTAAGAGCTTTGTAGTTGAATCTCTGGTGTTTTCCAGGCATAAGATCATGTCATCCAAGTATTTGACCTTGTCTGTCGCCACTAAATACCCTTGATCTCTCTCTTGACTGATCGCAAAGTGTAGGACTTCTAGCACTGTGTTGAATAGCAGTGGTGATAGTGGGTATCCTTGTCTAGTTCTAGTTCTAAGTGGAAATATTTTCAGTTTTACCCCATTCAGTAAAATATTGGCTGTGAGTTTGCTGTAGATGTCAATGTAGGGGCACAGTCATCTGTCCCCTTGCAAGGTCAATCAGTCTCCCATTTTGTGAAGGTAAGTTTAAAGTCTTTTGTGAGTTAGAAAGGAAAAATCCTGGTGGGATTTTCCAGGCTACTCCCTTAAGAAGATTAACTGCCTCCAAACATAAGAATAACCTCGGTAAAGTAGTTATCAGTTAAGCCAGTTAAACCTTAGCCGATAGGGATAGTTTTACATAATAAGTGGTTATCAGTTAGTCCAATTTATCCATAGACCTGTAAGTACCAGGTGGTAAAAGGCCTGGGGTCAGGTTTAAGTCATATGCTTATTGATTAAGTCATAAGATTAAGTCATGTGCTTGTTGATTAAGTTATGTGCTTATATAAGCCTTGTTGGAAGAATTAAACTTGCTGCAATGCTGGAGTGAACTTCAGCCATCAATCATTCCATCTGCAGTGCTACCTCTGCATCATTAATGCAGGGGGTTGGGGGTTTGGGTGGCAGCAATAGATGGCCTCTATTAAGAAATGTCCCCCCATGCCTATTTTCTTAAGTGTTCTTGTCAGGAAAAGATGCTGAATTTCATCAAATGCCTCTTCTGCATTAATTGAGGGAATCATATGGTCTTTGAAATTTTTAAAAGTTGCGTTTATTGCTTTACTCTTCCCCTTCTTACTTTTGCCTGAACGAAAGGGAGCTGGGAAGTGAGAGGTGAAAGGGCAGGCAACTAGTTACTGATTTGGAGCTGATTTACTATTGCCCAGGCAAGACTTGGAACAGTCTGCCCTTGGGAGCAAGGTCTTTCTTGATGGAATTTTCAAGTGGAGAAAAGTATGGGAAGCTGCTTTAGCTGATGTTAAATTTTTGAAGTTGTGAATTCTCTTAACTCAATTTTGTGTAATTTTGAGTGGGGTGTTGGGGGGAGTGAATATTAGTTATAGCCTGGACTTTTAGTCTGTGCAGCCAAGTTTTATTCTAGATGGAGGAGTCTTCTTCCTCACTGACCCAGGGGACGACCTTGCCTGCACTTCCTAGTGTTTCTACTCTCCTTTTTCAATCAGTGGCTTTTACCTAGTAGCTATTTCAGTACACTGTTCAAATGGGCAAAGAAAATTAAGCTTTTTATTTATTTTTATATCTTAAAAAGTGATTAACCCAAATGACTAGCTTATTTTTGAAATGTATGGTCATTTTCTATAAATGAGTTTATTTTACTTGTTGAACACCCACTCTCTCACTACAATTTGTCACACATATTTGCTATATGTATAGCAAATAGTATCTCTTATTGTCTTGCAATTTAATATTAACTTTCATGTCAAAATGGCCTATTCTGGACACATGAGGTTTTCAAAGTTCTTTTCTTGTCCTGAATTAGTCCAAGATAATACTGGGGTCTAGGAGAAGGTGGATTATATTACTTTGTAGAGGTTGGGAAAGGAGAACAAAGTAATGGATTTGCATTCACACTCTCTGGTGCTATGTGCTCTGGATCTTGAAAAGATGCAGTTGAAAGGTGCCTGATCCAGGCTAATCTGGGTCTAGTTTGTAGGGCCCTTTTCAATTTGTGCTGAGGCATGTGAACTATTAGGCATAGTTTCCATGGCTAATGTTCACAGTCCTATTTATTTGCTTCTGTTCTCAAATTCCTAAAACATCATGAAGTTTTCTTGTAAACCTCAGGCCTCTGCTGGTTCAGCAATGATCTCAGCCATGCCATCTCTTCTCTCACCAAAGCTTATTGGTATTTCTGGATTGCCCGTGTATTATGCACAGCCATGAGAAACCTAGAATGCTATCTCATGTCCACTTAGACAAACACACCTTCTCCATGTTTGTCATTGAAAATGGCTCTGGGATAACTATTTGGCTTCTCTAACTTGAAGAAAACCACTTTTCCTAAACTCGGGCTCTCTTCCACGAACAAGTCTGTTTATAAGCTAACAAACCTAATTTCAACTTTGCAACTGATGGTGGAGCTACAAGATGAAAGGAACCCAAGTTCCCAAAAGTTGGTGAAAACTCACCTGTTAGGTACAAACAAATTTCTATTTATTTACAATTGTTTGGTTTCTTTTTTCATGGGAACATAACATTTAATTATTATACACAATTTTCTGAGGTGAAATGATAGTAGCATTAACCAGCCATTTTATTTTCATATTTTTTATGAGTATAAGAGAATAAATTCCTTTATTTTATCTGAGAAGCTGTTTATAAATCACATCCATCCTCTAACTCCCTTGCCCTCACTCCCACCAAAGCTGTATGAAAAGTGACATTGAAGGGCTGGTGTATGATCAGATGTAGTAAATGACATGTGTCCAACACATTCTGATTATTATCACTATCGGGCACTGTTTCACCATTCCATTTCAAAACCAAACCATGTTTCCCAGTTTTTTAATTAATTCTCAATCTCTTGGAAAAGTGCACTCCAGTTTGCTACTCATCTCTTATAGCACTCACCATAAAGTAAAGTTTGGCTTCATTAAACACTTGCAGCTTTCACTTCGTTCTGCCTGTGCCATATTGCAAAGAACAACCTGTAATAAGCTGCTCCCACATCACAACCAAAAATAAAATCTTCTTTTAAAAAGAAATACTTTAATTTCAACTGTGATAATGCCAGATTTGGCACAAAAGTATGATAATTTAACAGTGTCAACTTCAAAATCTCTCCAAAATATTGGATTCAAGAGGGTGTTTAAAATTCAGGCACTATCTTCCTGGGGAAAATATTCATATAGTTAGGAAGAGTCAGGGATCTAGATCCTACCCTTCCCATCTCTACTCCTACCATCACACCCCAACACCTAATTGCCACACTTCAGCTCTCAGCAATAGCTCTATCCCTTAGTTTTCACAGCTCTCATTGTAGGCTTCATTTATTTGAAATACAACATGTATTTAGTGTTATCATAATTTGTACTTTTGAATGTAGATTATATCTCCCTATTAAGCTTGTAAGACAGGAGCTAAGAGATAATCTCATGTAGATCTGGAGTCTAGCACAGCCACTGACTGTGTGGACGGTGTGCTCAGGAAGGTGGGACTGATGACAAATTATATAAATGCTGTTCTAATGTAAACTCAGTATTTTTAGGAAACAGAGTTGCAAAGGGAAACCTGAAAGAAAAGGGAAATATCTACCACTAAACACGAGTATATATATATGCTCATATCAACAGTATTATATGTGTGTGTGTGTATATATATATATATATATATATATATAAAACAGTATTTTTTACGTATATATAACTTAATGTAAGAGATACCTATAATCAAGTTTTCTTCTTGTGAACTGGTATTTAAGGTCATGCTGCTCCACTCAAGATACTTCTTGAGTCATAGTTCTCAATTTAGTAGGGAGTACTTGAATTTCATGATCTCAAGAACAAGAGATCAGAGGATATATATAATATCTACCATGTTAAGGGGAGAATTTTGTAAGAGTATAAATAGCATAGGCTCCATGCCTGTAGCACAGTGGTTACAGCACTGGCCACATACACTGAGGCTGGTGGGTTCAAACCCGGTCCCAGCCAGCTAAACAATAATGACAAGTGGCACAAAAACAGTTGCACATTGTAGCAGGTGCTGTAGTCCCAGCTACGTGGGAGGCTGAGGCAAGAGAATCACTTAAACCCGGGAGTTTGAGGTTGCTGCAAGTTGTGATGCCACTGCCCTCTACCAAGGGTGACATAGTGAGACTCTGTTGTAAAAAAAAAAAAGAGTATAAATAACATAAATAAGATCAGCATGAATAATATTTTCATTTCTGTCTTATGTACAAGTAGAAAATATTTCATTTTTATATATTTTTTCTTTTTTATTAAATCATGGCTGTGTAATGCAATCATGGGGTACAAGGTGCTGGTTTCATATACAATCTGAAATATTTTCATCACGCTGGTTAACATAGCTTTCATAGCATTTTCGTAGTTACTGTGTTAAAACATTTATATTCTGCATTTAGTAGGTCTCTAACTTTGTTTTTCTTCAATATTATGTTGACTGTTCTGAGTCTTTTGCCTCTTCATATAAACTTAGAATCAGTTTACCAATATTTACAAAGTAACTTTCCATGATTTTTAATTGGGATCATAGTAAGTCTATAGATCAATATAGAAAAACTGACATATTGATAATATTGGGTTTTACTACCAATGAAAGTGAAATATCTTTCTATTTGATTAGTTTTTCCTCAATTTTATTCATTGCAACTTTGTAGTTTTCCACATGTTTTGAGCATATGTTGTTATAATTATACCTATGTTTCTCATTGTTTTGTAAGATACAGACTTCGGGCCCATATTTTACTTTGAAACTAAATGTATGTATATACACATATAATTATTTTGGCTCCATGTATTATGCAAATATGTGCATTTCCATACATTTCTGTATATTTATAAAACATTTAACTTCGTTGTGTGTAAATTAATTAATTATATATTCATATAATGTATAAATATAAAAATCTTCATTAATTCTTAAGTTATATTTGTGTCTCTAATGAAAATTTTTCTGATTTTTTAGAATAACCATTTTTTTAAATAAACAGGCTACAAATATATCCATAATGTATTAATATAATTATTATTCTTTGTCATGTAATTTATTAATATTATTAATGTAAACAATATTACACTATCACAATGACCAGCTGCTTTTATACAAAGTACTAATCATAAAATACAATTGTAAAATATTAATTAATGTTAATTTTGTGTGAAACAGTTTTTGTCACAGCTGTAGGTCTAACAGTTTTTCTTTATATTTCCTATATGTGTATTTTTGGAAAAACACCTCATTCTGACATTTTGGTGTGACTCAAAATTTTCTCTCCAAACTCTTAATGAATACAAAATGTTGGCAGAGTAATGAGTACAGGGATTTATGGTAAGGAACTAAATTATGAAAAAGAAGCATCCATTTAGAGTTATTAGGTGGTTTGTAACTTTCAGGCATAGTGTCCTCAATATGGCAATGAAGAGGGCAAAGTGGTTCTGGTCTGAGTTCAATGTCAGAAGAACAAAAAGCCTACTACTCCTAAAGCACCTGACAAAGAGACACCATTGCTAGAAGCTAGATAACAGAAGGAAGGATTTCCATGTATCTAAATAAAATGAAAGAGGAAACGTTTCAATAAGTTACAGGGTAGCATGATTTCGTGATCAATCCATTGACTTACACCAAGTCTCAAGTGAATAGAAATCGCAAGTATTTGATTTTGTACATTGCATATTTCTTACTCCTTGTGAAGTTATATGTTTCTTTAATTTCAGAATTATAATTCGTATTTATAATTTGAAGCGATTAGTCTATTGTCAAGTGGTTACAATATTAGAAAGAACCTATAACACTTTCGTTTCTGATAAACAAGTATGTTATTTGATGCTGATCAATAAAATTAGAAACAAACAAACAAGCTTCACCCTATAGATAAAGGATGTTTACTTAGACAATGAAGTAAAAATTGCATGCATGATATGATTTCAAAAATATTAAAAATTAGTTATTTATGAGTATATGTATAAACCATGATATTTTACAAATACTTTTGTATAAGCTACATTTTTACCTCTGAGAATAGTCCTATAACTTCATCGAGGATGAATTTATATTTTGATTTTATAAATAAGGCAAAATAAGAAAACTGATGAGTATATTAATATGACCTTATATGTATAAAGAGCTTTTTTTATATGCTATTACATTTGATCATCGTATCTGTATTGTGAATCAGGTAGGGAATTTCGCCTTCATTTTCAAGGTGGGAAAATCAAAGAAGATCATGTCTAAAGAAAAGAAGCTTTTGGGAAGCATAAATCCCATGTATTCAATTTTGGTATGAGGACAATTAATGACAATTAATGACATGGTGAGGGTGAGGGAAGGGGTGAGCAGAGAAAGAATGAAGGAGGGGTGGAGAAAGGAAGAGCAGAGAAAGGGAAGGAGTTAGGTGGGTGGGGTCTTGGTGTGCGCCACAACTTTCAGGGACAAAACACGATTATAAGAGGGACTTTACCTTACAAATACAATCAGAGTAAACTGGTTTTTTGTACCCTCAATGAATCCTGAACAATAAAATAAGAAAGAAGCTTTGTACGATAGAACTCTGTGGTTATGACAATGTTCTCTGTGTGGCCTTTCCAATTTGGCATCCACTAGATCTATATGGCTACTGAGCACTTAAAGTTTGTTCAGAGAGACTGAGAAATTAAATATTTAATTTAACTTGATTTCAGTTTAAATGTTAATACTCACACGTGCCAGTTTTGAACAACAGAGATACACAATATTATTTATTCATATACTGATTCACTTATTTATTTTTGAAATGTGCTATATGTATAGGAGGAATGTTGACAGAATTGGATCTGCGCCGTCTGAGTAATTACATATGCTGCTTATACTATGAAGCCAGTGAAATAACTTAACTAATCCCCATATTAGGAAAGCAGAGATTAGAAAGTATATTCAGATGGAGATGTTCTCTAATCACTACGTAGTTAGATTATGGAATATAAACTACTGATTGGCCACTGAACCTAATGAAATGAATTGTTTTGTCACTTGCAAATGTTTATATCTCCCATTGCTCGCATTTTAAAGTAAAAGAAGCTTTGCCTACTCATCTGTAAAGTTGGCTAGTCCAAACAAGAGTGGAAAACCCAGAGAAGATAAATAACTCAGCTACAGATTTACAGAGTATTTAGTGGCATTTAAGATTAATGGAACTGGCTAATCATGTTATGTGGTTGAGCAATGTAGATTTCTGGCAATTTAGTGAGGATGGGATTTTCTGACTGTGGGATTCCAGGACTACATTCATGCAGTTCAAATGCATGAATTACAGTCCTAGTGTCCACTCTGAAACTGGAGAAGGAATAATTATCTGAAAGTGTATCTCTAGCAATAATTGAGAAAATTCCTTTAATCTTTTCCATTCTTTCCCGTCTCAAGCTTCAAAAATCTAAACACACATGCTATGTGTAGATTTAAAACATAATCTCTATTTTTATAAGATAAATTGAGAGCTAGTTTTCTCTGAGGAAGGAAAAGTGCAGGCTGTTCATGTTGACACTAGAAACTATCAGAAAAATGTGTTTAAAATAAATTCTAGTTGCTTTCCTCAGAAAATGCAATTCTGAATGTCAATAATTTCTAACTTCAAGAACACACTGAGTTGTACATTTAGAGAATTATTTCTGTCTGTCTCCTTACATTTGGAGATTATAGATGGCCTTCTTTGAATTTTCTCATAATCCTTAATCACTTTTATTTCCATCTCACTCGGTAGCATTTGTCATCTACTTATCTTCTATTTTGATGTGACAAAACCCCCTGAAATTTAATGGTTTATGAAACAACCCCACACATGAGGTGAGTTAGGAATCTGGGTTTGGCGTGACTACGTCCTCTGCTTCTCAGATCCCTAATAAGAATTTGACCAAGGAGTTGACCAGGGCATCATACCAAGGGTCTACTTAGAAAGGATCCACTTTCAACATTACTCATGTGATCGTTGTCAGGATTTGTTTCTTCCCATGCTTTCAGCTGAAGGTCTTGATTCTTGGTTGGCTCCTGGTTTGATGCCGCCTTCAGTTTTTTTTCCCTAGGGGCTTATTCATCAGATAATTAAAAACATTGCAGCTGATTTCATCAGAGTGAGGGTGTGAGGAGTGGGGTTGGAGGGCAGGGATCGGGAGAGAGAGTTTAGACAGACAATATGATGAATGAGAACAAGAATAAAGTCACAATAATTTTTACCTATTCCTAGAAATGACTTTCATCCCTTTTGCCACAATTTACTTTAGGGGTGGCAACTGTGGCTCAAGAAGTAGGTTGCTGGCCCCATAGACCAGAGGTGGTGGGTTCCAACCAGACCTGGCTAAAAGTTGCAAAAACAACAACAACAACAAAAAGAACCTCCAAGTCTCGCCCACCCTGAAGGGGAAGAGGTGGTATAGAACATGAGTATCAGGAAGATGTGGAGGGTATACTTGGAAGCCATTTCTGAAGCTGCCTACCATAACTGCAATTTTTAGGTATCCACCAATCTCTCCAAATACTTTCCCCATTTTGATACTGCAAATTTCTTTGAAAGCATGTAAATACAAATGTCAGTTATTGATCATAATGACATTAGAATACCTTTAAATAAAACTGAAAAGTATGACACATTATTTTAAGAGATGTGATATCAAGAACCACTTTTTAAATACAAATTTAATGTATTTAAAACACACATAAGAAAATTCACCATCTAACCACATTAAGCATACAGTTCGGTAGTGTTAGGTATATTCATGTTGCTGTGTATCACTGCTGTCCATGTCCAGAATTATTTTCGTCTTGCAAACTAAAAATCTGCACTCATATGATGACTGTGATTCTTCCTTTTCCCAGACCGTAGGAACTACCATTCTGCTTTGTCTATACATTTGACTACTCTAGGGACTTCATATAAGTAGAATCATCTTGTATTTGTCTTTTCTGGGGCTGGCTCATTGCTCTTACTCTAATTTTATTAAGTTTCATCCATGTTGTAGCATGTGCCAGAGTTTCCTTCCTTTTAAGGTGGAACATTATTTCACCTCATGCATACACTACTTTTTATTTTTTTATTCATCTGTCAATAGACACATGAGTTGCTTTCACCTTTTGACTATTGTGCATAACTGTTATAAACCTGAGTGTACACATATATCTTTAATACCCTGCTTCCAATTGTTTTAGGTACATTACAAGAAGTGGAATTTTGGTATTATTTGTAATACAGTAAATTTATTTTTAATTTTTTGAGGAATTAATGTGCTATTTTTATAATAGCGACATCATTTTACACATAGGGCAAAGAGTGCAGAAGGGTTCTAATTTCTTTACATTGTAATAAACGTTTGTTTTTTTCTATTCATTGTTTTTGTTTCTTTTGTTTTATTTTTTATCATGGCCATCTTGATAAGGGTGAATGGCCATCTTTATGGGGTGTGGTTTTGATCCTTATTTCCCAAATAACAAGCAATGCTGAACATCTTTTAATATACTAAATGGTAACTTCTATATGTCTTGAAGGAATGTCTATACCAACATGTTTCTCTTGACTTCTACTTTAATTTCATTTTGGTCAGAGAACACAACTTACATCATTTCTTGTTGTATGTCCCCAAAATGATCAATTGAAGAGAATATCTATTCTACCCTTTTGTAGTGGCTTGTCTAATAATTGTTAATAGATCGAATAAGCTGATTAAATAATTTGAAGACTGAATAACGTTCTCTAGATCTTCTGTGTTCATGCTGATTTTCTAACTATGCTATCAATTACTTGAAAGAAGTATTGGAGACCTCAACCGAACTTGTGGCTTTCTTTTTTCTGCTTCAATTCTATGAGGTTTTGCATCATAAATTCTGTACTAGTATTATTAGTTGCAAAAATGTTTAGGGCTTTTGATGGACTGACCAATTCATCATTCTAGATGAAATTATTAATCCTGATGAAATTCCTATATTATTAATACAGCTACTCAAGCTTTCTTTTAGATTATTTGTGACTTACTTTTATACACTTATATTTATTGTATTTATTTATTTATTTTGTAGTGTTTGGTCAGGGCAGGGTTTGAACCCACCACCTATGCTATATGAGGCCAGCACCCTACTCCTTTGAGCAACAGGCACTGCCCATAATTGTTTTCTGTTTTTTTTTTTTTTTTTTTTGTAGAGACAGAGTCTCACTTGGCCTTTGGTAGAATGCCATGGTGTCACACAGGTCACAGCAACCTCCAACTCCTGGGCTTAGGTGATTCTCTTGCCTCAGCCTCCCAGGTAGCAGGGACTACAGGCATCCGCCACAACGCCTGGCTATTTTTCTTTTTGCAGTTCGGCCAAGGCTGGGTTTGAACCCACCACCTTCAGTACGTGGGGCTGGCACCCTACCTGCTGAGCCACAGGTGCCGCCCCTATAAGCTTAAATTTAAAGTGGCTTTTCCAAGGATGGCTTATGATTGGGTCTTGCTTTTATGTTCACTTTAAAATCTATTTGATTATAATGTTTAGGCTATTTACATTTAATGCTATTGAGAGGGTGGTAAAATCTAGCAACTTGTTAGTAGTTTTCTTTTTTGTTCCATCTGTTACTTTGTATAATTTCTTATTTACTACTTGCTTTAAAACATAGTATATTTTTATTATTTCATTTTAGCTATAGTATTTTCATCAATGTGTAGTATATATTCAAATAATATTAAACTACATGCAATGTACACAAGTATACATGCTAGAAAAATTACATTTTTTCCCACTCCTCTTCATTACTGTTGTCATATAATAAAATATGCAAAAAGTCTATTGTACCTAATTCTTACTTTGTTTGGACAATTACATTTAAAGTAATTAAAATTAAAATGAAAACATCTGCTAAATTATTTTTATTTTGATCATTTTTGGAGCAATTTAATGTTTTAAAATTTCATTGATGTTATATTACCTCTGCCTCAAAAACAGAGGCAAGTGTGCTTCTAATGAATTTTCTTGGCATTAGTTGTTTCAAGAAATTTTTCTGGGGGAGAGGGAGAAAGGGCAGAAAAAGGGTATTTGGTGGGACCTCACCTCGTGTGCATATCACAATGGTACATTTCAAAATTATTAAGAATAGAGTATAACTGTCTTACCACAACAAATTGATGGTTGCGTTAATCAGCTCAATGTAAGCTTTCCACATTGTATATCAAATCACTACATTGTGCCCCATAAATGCATCAATGTACACATTTATGATTTAATAAAGAAAAAATATATTTATTTATTTTAGAGATAGAGTCTCACTCTGTTGCCTTAGATGGGGTGCCATGGAATCATACTTAACAGCAACTTCTAAGCAGATCCCCTTCCCTCAGCCTCTGAGTAGCTGGGACGACAGGCCCAGCACAGTGCCCCACTAACTTTTCTATTTTTAGTAAAGACGAGGTCTCACTCTTGCTCAGACTTTTCTTGAACCCCTGATCTCAGGCAATCCACTGGCCTTAGCATCTCAAAGTGCTAGGATTATAGGCATGAGCCACAGCACCTGGCCCCCCAAATAATTATTTTTCTGTAAGATTTTTTTTTTGCTAAATATAGTATTCTTTTTGATATTTTTGTTGTTTAGTTCTAATGCTGTCACTTTTTTACTTTCTTGTTTGCATAAATTTTTATATATAAGAAGTCCTCTCCGATTCTTGTCTTTGATCCTCACTCTGGATATGATGTCTATTTTTTGATGATTGCCTAAAACATTGAGTATAGCTTTTGTTTTAAGCATTTTGAATATAATGTGTCTACTACTGTTTTATTTTAATATTTATTCTGTTTGAATATCTCTGCATATTATTTGCCCTCTTCCAGTAGCAAACTATTCTTCTTACTTGGTGCCTTGATAGGTGGTTTTGGGATGGGGTCATGGGTGCAATTCTCTCTTAATGACCCAGATTTTAGGATTAGACAGATATTTACTGTATAAAGTGGGAAGTTATTTTGAGGTGTCCTCTCCCTGTACCAAATAAACTTAATTTGAGTTTTTTTGTGGTTCTTTTGAGGAAACGTGCCCTGCCCTCCTCCAAAGTTAGAAGACTACTAATGTGATTGAAATGATTTCTTTTTTTAAATAGTCATATATATGTCTTTTTTTAATAGTCATATATATATTTCTTTTTTTAAATAGTCATATATATATACACTATATGTATAGTGTCTATTAGAGATTTGCAACTAATGATATAGGATATATAGAGATAATAAAAGGATTACTATAATAATCACATCTTTACTTATTTGTCAGAGAGTGTTGAAATCTACTTATTTTATTTTAAATCTCTAGTAAAATGTAATTTTATTAGTGAAAGTGTTCATCTTACTTATGAACTCTCTGAAATTGTTCATCCTACATATCTGCTACGTGTATCCTTTGACCACATCTCCTGATCCCCCGCTTAACCCATAGTAACCACCGTTTTATTCTTTCTGTATATGTACTTTATATATATAAGGAAACCAAAATAAGTATCTGAGGCAAAGATTTCCATTAGTGGAGGTTTATTAAGCTAAAATTTGAGGAGGCTCTCAGGAAAAATACAAGTGACACATGTATCCATGACTTTTTTTCCCCCTGAAGAGAGATTTGGGACCTCAATATTTAAGGAGAGAGGACAGGCAGAAAGAAAAGCAGGAAAGGGCTGTGGTGGAGTAGCGGAACAAACGGTTACCTTCTTGGGAGGCTTTAATTAATGGGAAAGGGAAATCTACATCTTACATAAGATACAGTGAATGTTTGAAGAGGAAAATGGAGTGAAGGAAGAATCAATGATATGGATATCCTTGGTGGGTAGAAGAATGATCGGTCTTGTTTCTGTTTTTCACCTGGGAAGATAAACTTGAAATCAATATTACTGGTGTAGAATTGAACAGACTTTAGTTTTAAGAGCTAGTCTTACCTTGCAGAACTACAGTTACAATTCTCATGTCCTTGTTTATGAGAGGCAGGCAAAATGATGTACGGGTGCTGTCCTTGTAGATGTCTGAGGTATCGTACTTTCCTGTGGAGATCTGTCTGACGCATCATGTTAGTAACAGAAGAGGGGATGCATACTGCGCCTCCAGGCTTGATCTTTCTTTTGCATAAGGATTTGGAGGGGTTCTTGAGATATTTCTGAATTCTGAATTGATCATCACTCTCCTGCAATTGGTAGATTTTTGTTCTTTTATTTCTTGTTTTTTGATTTTCTTCTTCCTTCAGAGGAAGGGTTATTTTTTGTTTTGCTCTTTGCTCATTCACAAGAGGTCTTTACCTGTGCTCTGGGGCAATAGGATTGCTACTCTTTCCCTGGCAGTATGTACCTTTTGATACAGTAGAGTGAGGTCTAGGTGCAGTTTTGCGTCTTTCTTGCCACAGTGGCAGACTGAACCTCTAAATGAGGCTTCCTCCAGTCCCTGTTTGGTTCACGATCTTATTCATGAACTTCATGGAGGTTCATGGAGAAGAGCTTATGAGCTCACATGAACTCTTCTGTTTCTATGTTTCTTAGTGATTATGTATTCTCTCTGCGGCTCACACTCAACCTTCAGAAATGCATTAAAGTTTTGGGGTGAATTCTTCTTACTTGTAAGTAAATACTCTGTGTCTCTGCCCTTATCCTCTGCAATAAATGAGCTGGTGGTTTCAAGCCATTTCCACTGGTGGAGTGGGGAGGTTGTTAGAATGACTTCAGGTTATGTGGTATGGCACTGTGACTTCTGCAATCTGGGCTGAAATGAAAATATAATTTTTATAGGCTCTCTTTTCTTTTGGTTGACACTTTTTATAGATTTTCATTTATTTTGTGGTAGTAGAACTCTAGCATCACTAGTGTCAGAATTAAACACCACCACCACTGAAAGCTTTTTAGATGTATTTATTTTACAAGTGAAGGGTCATAGAAACTTGAAAAGCACGCATGACCTCTAAAACCGCAGTGTTCAACCTGGATGCTAATAAAAAATACTGGGAATATATTCACAAATATTGATGTCCATGTTCCAACCTCTAAAGAATCTTAATTAATTGTTCTGAGCAGAGCTCCAATCATGAGTGCTTTTTAAAAATCCACCCAGGTGATTCTAATGTGCAGCCAAGGTTAAGAATCACTGCCCTAATCCTTCTAGAGCAGTGGTTCTCAACCTTCCTAATGCAGCGTCCCTTTAATACAGTTCCTGTGGGTCGCGAACCACGGATTGAGAACTGCTGATCTATTTTTTTTTTTTTTTGAGACAGAGCCTCAGGCTGTCACTGTGGATAGAGTGCTGTGGCATTATAGCTCATAGCAACCTCCAATTTCTGGTCTCAAGCGAGTTTCCTGCCTCCACCTCCCAAGTAGCTGGGACTACAGGCACTCACCACAACGCCCAGCCATTTCTTGGTTGCAGCCATCATTGTTGTCTGGCGGGCCCAGGCTGGATTCCAACTCGCCAGCTCAGGTGTACATGGCTGGCGCCTTAGCCCGTCGAGCCACAGTGCCGAGCCAGAACTGCTGTTCTAGATGGTTATACAGGAACTTCTTCCCTACTGGCTTGCTGGCCAAATCTGAGACCAGTGTTTCAGGTTCTTGGTCTCTGCAATTCGAAGAATGAATCCACGGACCAGGATCAGTGGCAAGACAGGATTTATTCACAGAAACAAAAATTACAACTTACAAAAATCCAAAGCTCCTGGCAGAGATAACCCAGGAAGGGAACAAGCTCTCCTGCTCCCTCTTTGAGATCTATTCTTGGGCTCTCAACTTGGGAGGTTATATAGTCACAGGGGGTTGCTTTACTGGAACTCAATGTTGACTTTTAAGGCAGGTGGGTCTTTCTCAGTTACAGCCAGTTGTCCAATCAGCAGTAAGATGCGGGAACCCTCAGGCCCTGGAAACCCACATGAGGAGATAGCAAGGTGCCATCCATGAAATTGAGCAGCCAGAGTGCATGGTGAGGAGATAGCAAGGCGCCATTGTCTCCCCCAGACCTGTCCCGCCCTTCCAGCAAGCTGGTTCCTCCTGCTGCAGCAGCATAGACACCTCCAGGGCTAAGGTGGCAGGCAGGTTGTGCCACCCCCTATCCCGCATCAATGGTCCTATAAATCTCAGCAAGTATGTAAAATAAATTTTATCATATAACCCATAATATTCTTAAATACATCATAATCACAAATATATTTGAGGATAGTATTTAGTCCTACCTCCTACAATAAAACCAAGCCAGGAAACTTATTTTTACACTTGTAAACAGACATTCTCCCACAGGACACATCTAAACTGTAGTCACAGATTATTTGAAATCATTACAGTGTCTTGGTTCTGTGAGCTGAGAAGTGTCTTATCCCAGGAGTTAAATCAGCTGCCTTAGGCTCTTCTTTCTTCATAACTGGGTTGGCTATTAACTGAAATTCCTTTGATTGATCTGTGAAAATTATTACCAATAGTGAGGGTGGTCAAAAAACAAGGAGATACAGTTTCTATATATGTTCTGGATTTTCATGACCCAGTTCAATAAATGACACCATTATATTGCCAGACACACCACCTACAGTATAACAGGCACATACTTTCTACTAAAAAAAATGGTCATAAATAAATAAGTCAAATAGTTACCAGTAGAGTTTCATAAATAGGAACTATCTCTTGACATTTTCATTTACAAAAATATACTTTTAACAGCCTGATTGTAATGGTTAGGCAATTGAATTATATTTGTAATTTTTAGTCATCACTTACCAAAATGTTTCAGTCAAGGTACAATTGGAGAGATACAAAATTCAAGACACAGAACTCTAGATGTAGAAAATTAAAGAATCAATATATAGCAATATAAATAGAAAGATTAAACATAATGAATAATCATGTGCACCATGATTCCAAGACATCCCAGGATTTATACTATTAAAATTTTATTACAAATGTCACATCTGAATATTACAGAGGTAACTTTAATATTTGAACTTTTCTGTTATAACCCATCTGGAACTGAGGAGGTTCCCTGAGGCCCAGTTCTGTATTACTTCAAAAAGCAGCTGTAAAACCAATCTCCCAGTTGGGACTATGCTAAAGAAGATCAAAAATGGGTAAAAAGGAGAACAAATTGGTAGGTTTTAACTTTTAAAGCACTATTAGCATGGCCTTCAATACTCCAAATATTTCACAAACATTATACTTTTTCTGCAATATATCCATATATAAATTTCTTAAATATTGATTTCTCATATCATTTGTAACCATCACCATGTAGACTTCTTACCCATGAATCTCCCTGAGAAACTCTGACTTCGGGATCTCAAAAATCTCAAGCAATACAATCTCTTTGCCCATTTATCTATCTGCTTATCATCTACCAACTTATAGTGCACATATTTAATTTTTTTCAAAGATTTTTTATTATAGTTCTCCTATACTTTCTAAAGTGAAGCAATTATTTTCACTACATTCTTTTGATAATTCCCCCATAAATAAAATACATACTTGACTCAAACTGCAAATATATTAATGAGAAATAATATGATTGTAATATGTAAGTGAATGTCATGCTTCAAGAAGTAATTTAGAGTAAAAACATTGTTTTTTCTCCAAAAGTTCTAATTTAGGAGGAGCAATGACTAATATGTAAGTATCACATGTCTGTGGCAGTACAGTCATTTAGCCTTTTATAAAACCTTGCATTATTTCACATTTGTGCTATTGGCAAAATAGGGAGAGTTCAGAGATGTCCTCTTTATCTTCTCTCCATACCCCAAGGAAGGAGTTCAGATGAAAGCAGACCTCCTTCACTACATTTAGGTTTTGATACTTGTGAAAGGAAGACTTAGACTTTGTTCTAAAGACACGAGAGAAAACTCTGAGGCCCATTATAAGCCTTGTCCAGTCAAACAGAGTGATCTTCGGGGTCAATCTATGAAGAGTTTGCCTGGAGTTACTCAGTGGAGGGAATGACTTTCAAGGATGGCTTCAAGATTTTAAAGATTTAAAAATCTGTTCCTAAGCAGAGATAGAAATGTTGCACAAGTAACAACATTAACATGAAATATTAAAGAAATAAAGGTGCTGATGACTTGGAAAATGTGTTTGATATGAGTAAGAGGAAGATCAGATCTAAAATCTATTGGACGACAGTACCTACAAACACACTCACTAGCGGGGTAGTTGTCACGGTTCTGACTGCTTGCGTGTTTTTACTCATTCGTGTCTTGTCTGTTGATATGTGACTTTCTGGAACCTACATATTTGATTCAAGAATTTGACGCGAAAGATAAAGATAGTCATTTCATGATTAATACACATGTAACAACGTTATCTTGCTAGAATTTCTTTGAAAACTCTGAACAAAGAAACAATTTGACAAAAATAGTAAACGAAAAGAAAACTTTTGTATAAAGTCTTTAAAACAATAGTTTGGCAAATTTAAAGAAAAATTATAAAATAGGTTTCAGTAAATGAAAAGAAAACTTTTGTATAAAGTCTTTAAAACAATAGTTTAGCAAATTTAAAGGAAAATTATAAAATAGCTAAATTATCAGCTTGGAGCCTAAATAAGTCAATATACCTCACTGAAGAGCTATGTTTGTGCAATACTGTATATTTTTATATATGATTCATTTAAGTGTTCATAGCTTTAATTCAATATTACTTAACATTTTTTTCTCTTTTTCACACTACATTATGAGCTCCATGAGGGTACATAGAAGAATACCTGAAACATAATGACTAGTCAATAATTATTCACTAAATGAGTGGAAGAATGAACTTTGCTACGTGTATGTGCTAATGTTTTTCTATAAAGGGCCATATAATAAATATTTTAAGCTTTATAGGTCATATATTATTGTTACTTATTCTTATTTATAAGTTAAAATGTAAACTACATATTAAATTAAAATACATAAAATATAACATTCATTCTTAGCTCAAGGTCTGTACAAAACAGGCTGTGAGCTAGATTTAGCCTACATGATAACAATTTGTCCAACCCTGCTTTATATATCAAATTAATCTTAACTGCATTTCTAGCATTCCTTCTAGTTCTGAGTTCTTTTGCCTTGTCACATCAGAGCTGCCTCTTACTGGCTCAATATTTCCTATTAGCCAACACTGCATATCAGGTTTATGTGTGTGCGTGTGTATATGCATGAGCATATATGTATTTGGTAAGCCCATTTTTCAGTGTATCATAGTTTTAGCAAAAAAATAAATGCAAGATCCAAAAAACAAATAATTAATGCAAGGAATTTAGGGTTTCCAGAAAAAATTCAGGCATCCCAATTAAACTTGCATTTTAGGTTAATATATATAATTTTTTAAAGTATAAGTATGCCTCATTCAGCATTTGGAACATACTTATCCTGATATTTATTATTGATCTGAAATTCATGTTTAATTGGGCATTTTGTTTTGTCGTTTGCTAAATCTGATAATTCTACCTTAATTGGTTAGAACTTTTTTAAAGAATAGTGACAAAATGACTATAAAAACGTAGAAGTAATTTTATTTATTTTTAGAATAATAACTTGTGCTGATATATACTTATTACTTAAGTGATAACTATTTATTAAAAAATAAAAGTATCTTACAGGCAAGTTCTGTCATTCTGTAGCTATATCGTCAGAATATTCATTCACTCTATATTGACTTTATTTTTTGTAACATTAACCAAGGACTTAATTCTGTGCCAGTCAGCAGATTATATGTTTTACTCACATTGTCCTCATTTAATATTCATAGAACTCCTCATTAAATAGATAAGGAAACTAAGAATCAGAGATTTAAGTGCAAAACCTTAATAAATCTTTTAGGAAAAAATGTGAAAGATCTTGTAATTAGCATGTGTTAGACTTGCATTTCTTCTTGTTCTGATAGTATATTCAAATTATATCAAGACTCATTCTAATTGCCAGGTATGCAGCAGAGCTTTATATTACTGCTTTTTGCCTTTCTAGAAATCATGTATCCCTTTGGAATATTCCTAGATCATTATCTCTATATCTTTTTCTCACTGATGATGCTTACTCATTTACATAGTGATTTTGTGGAAAACAATTTTGTCTCACTTATACATTGTAGGTGCTTAGTGTATGCCCAACAGTATTTAGCACAGTCTCATATGGATTTCAATATATATTTGATGAATAATGTATTACCATTGAATAATTAATTATAAATTAATAATTAAAGATGTGGTTGTTTAGCATATGGTTTGAATGAATGCAAAGGGTGTGACAATTTCATATTAAAATGTCTGGAACTAAAACTAACAGAAAGATACTGAAAACTCCAAAGGGAGGGACTTTAAGATGCTGACAAACAGGGGCCTAGACATTGACAAATTAGAGGAATGAGGAGACTAGCA
Organism: Arctocebus calabarensis; assembly: GCA_963573935.1. Classification (NCBI taxonomy): domain Eukaryota; kingdom Metazoa; phylum Chordata; class Mammalia; order Primates; family Lorisidae; genus Arctocebus; species Arctocebus calabarensis. The sequence goes on from CAUYON010027654.1 coordinate 38,040, forward strand.
TAGTTCTGTTTTCCTGTAGTGTATATTTTTTTCTAGAAAACACAGACAATAAACAATTATAATACAGCAGCACCTCTGTACGTTGACCAGCTCCTTAAGTTGACCTAATTTTTATAGACCTGACATGCACCAGATGCACAAATCAGTGCTGCAGGCCTACTTCCTTCTGTTGACCACCTTCGTACATTGTCCAGCTTGTTATAACCCCTTAGGTGGTCAACTTACTGAGGTTCTACTGTATAACATTTCCAGTGGTGGCAAATGCAGTGAAGATATACAATGCAAGATGAGTGAATAAAAAGTTATTGTGAGGGATACAGTATTTCCTATACAATTTTTTTTTCATTCTCAACTTGTTTAGTATGTAAAAGGATAATAAAAATGGTAGTCAGGAGTTTCGGTTTTTAATACATTCTTGGAATGTTGGCCATCCAGAGAGCATTATTTCAAATAGCTGAAGAAAGTTACCCAACTTTTTGATTCAAAGAGTTGCTTCAATTTTTTTAAAAAAGACCTAATTCCATGGGATTATGGTAGCTAATTTATTACAAGAATTAAAGGTAAAAATCCTATACAAATTTTTAAATAACAATCCTAAAAGGTGATAGGTGAACAAAGATTTGATGAAAATAGGAAAATAGGACATTCTAGTATTTAAAATAAACTTGCATTCCAGGCAGAGGGAATATCTGGCACAAAAATCCTGAACAGTACATGTCCTCAGGATATTCAAGGAAGAGCGTTAGTCTAAGTCAAAACCCTACCTCTGCTGCTGCTGTTTGGAGAATATTCACTAGAATGGCAAGGGTAACAGTGCAGAGAATAAGAAGGAAGCTGCTGGTAAACCACTCAGGAAATGATGGGACTGTGGACTACAGAAGAGGCAATGGAGCTGAGAAGCAGGGGTTAGATTCTGAATGTATTTCAGAATATTTGTCAACATAATTTGCTGATGGCTTAGATGTGGGCTGTCAGAGAAAGTGAGGGATCAAGCATTATGCTAAGTAATTTGGATTATCCAGAAAAATGTGTCTGCCATTTAATGATGTTGGAAAAACTTTGGATGAAGCAAGATTATAGATGGGCAAATTTGTGCTGATCAATAAGCCAAGTAGAAGTTTTCTCATAGATTGAGGAAGGTTAGAACTCATTTCTTAATACATTTGATTGCATGTAGCAATACATAATTTAGAGAAAAGTTTGGTGATACAAATGAAAAGCTGTTACTTAATGATGGAAGATATTTCAAATCCTTAAACAGGGTAAAGTCATCTGGGGAATAAATCCAGAGAAGTATAAAGAAGGATCAAACATTAGCACATCCTCATTTTACAATTTATGAATTCTAGTATGATTGAACAAAGAAGAATAAAAAGAAGTAACTAGTAAGAAGGAGAAGAAACAAGAGCATGGTATTCCAGAAACTAATTCAGAAGAGATTTCAAAAGAGGGAGAGGCAAATAGGGTCTGTGGCTCAAGGAGTTGGGGGCCAGCCCTATATGCTGTGGGTGGCGGTTCAAGCCTGACCCGGCCAAAACCTCAAAAAAAAAAAAAAAAAAAAAAAAGGAGGGAGGGGCATGATCAAGAACCCCACAAATGCATCAATGTACAAAGTTATGATTTAAAGAAAAATAATTTAAAAACTGAAGCAACTGGTTAGACAATTTAAAAATACAATAATAATTTTTAGAAAGATGTGTGGTATTAGGATAGAAGAGTAATCATGGTGGTGGTCCAGGAATGCTGCTGGATGATTGATTTTCATTAACAAAATCAAGAGGTCAGATGGTCAAAAAGCACATCTGCTCATCTTCTGGGTCCATTGAAAGGCAGGAGAAGAAACAGATGGGTAGAATTCTTGATGATCACCTATTCTTAGGGAACTCCCAGGTATCTAAAGGAGATGGATGTTAGATATTGAATGAAGGAGATTGTCTCTTGGCTTTGGGAATTTTACTCTCCTTTGAGAAAGCACTAGCTCTTATCTAGACATGAACAAGGACAGGACACAATAAGAATATGTTTTGACAGAACCTTGGCAGAAACAAATCCTGCTAACTCAGCTTAATGGCTGGGAGAGGTACCAGCTTGCTCCCTGAGGTGATCATTGGGCTACAGTCCAAGGTTTGAGCTTGTAGCTATGTAATGCAGAAAGCGGGCAACAAGATTCTCTGAAAAAATAAGAATATCTAATTGGACAACCATAAACCCTCCTCTGGGGTGGGCTGAATCTCAATTTGGGGAGTGCTTAGGATTAAATATCTTATTCACTGGTCTTTATCCAGGTTTCATGGAACTTTTTAGAAGGACCATTCTTTTTCTGAGTGACCAGTCTACTGGAGATCAGTTGTTCAGGTTAACTCAAAGTGGGGCAAATGGGATCGGGGTGAAGGAGCTGGCAGGAAATAGAATTAAAGAGCATAGATCACATTTAGCAATGTACATACAAAATTATGTAGAAAAAATAAATTTTGGTGAAAATATCCTGGATTTGGACAGCACCTACAGCTACTAAAATCTTAGAGCCGTGATGGAATTTGAGAAAAAAGTTGAATCTCTTTGATTCTGTTTCTTCAGATTTTCTCTGTGTAGGCTTGCATTGTGCCATGGCAATTTATAATTGTGCCCTATTTCAAAACCAAGTTAATAAAGTGTCTTTAATGTTAACTTTAATACCTCTATTCTTCCTATATTTTATTTGTCCTGAAAAACTCTGGATAATATATTTTTGATAAACAATTACTATCTAAATAATAACCATAGAAAAACAAATTAGTCCTCTGACAGCTAATTTTGAAAGAAAAACAATAATGTAAGCATATAGAGGACAGAGACTTACAACCATATTTTAAAGACTAGAAAGTATTTTCCCTTAAACAATTCTCATTGTAAAATAATAATTATCTTTAAAAAGAGATGTTATAGTACAACATAATTGATAAATATAACTGTGAAAATTAGATGCAAGATCACACCATATAATCTCTATTTAAAATGTTGTGAAACAAGAGGGCAATAGAGATTAAGAAGGAACTAATAGTGGTAAACCCTACTATGTGCCGTGTCCTGTTAGATTAATTTAATTAAGTAATGAGTGTGGGACATACACACATACTTGTAATTAAATTGACCTACCTTTGTCATTGTGCAACTCTGTCTCTGCGATATTGAAGGAGAAAATAAAACAAGGACTTCCTGATTAATTGCCCATTTAAAAATCATAATTACTTCACCTATTTGTTTTTGCTCCATCGTTTCCTCATGGATTCTCTCCTGCTCATAGACTCTTCAGGCCCTTAGAGTCATTTTTGAAGAGATTACATTGAATCATTTATTAAATTGTGTTTTTAAACTTTCAAAATATGCTCATTAGTGCTAAATTTATTTCACTTGGCAAAAACCATCGGCAGTAATATTAAAATAAAATAAACACTGAGTGTGAGCTATGGCAATTTGGAAATTCATAAAAATGTAATTTCTTTCCTTTTGTTTCTCAGAGGCTGTATGTTAAATTCTTAAAGCGGATTGTGTCTAAAACTCATAAAGCTGAGGTTGGGGCAGCAAGAATGATGGAGGCATTATTCCATTTTAATGGAGCAACAACTAGCACTGAGAATTAGAAAACCAGGTGGCAGTGTTACTAACGCAATCTCAGCTTATCCCTAGATGTAGCTGAGAGTAACTGTCAATAGAGAACACATACAATTAACTTTTCATCCCATAGAGTAGAAGGCAACACGTTGGAAACGTGACCTGAAGCACAGAAGAGAGGCCCTGGATGAGGAAGGGCAACATTTAGTTCCGATCTTAGAGGCATAGTGTATGCACTCCCTCAAGAACCTATCATCTTCCTGAAGTCTCTTAACTTTTAGTACATTTCCCTGGTGCTTGTGCCAAAAATTATATTTTCCAGATAAGAGGTTACTCCATATGTTTCTATTTAAGGATTCAAAAGAGAGGTTTATAGAATGTATGCTTGCCTTCAGTAGGAAAACAAACACCTAGGAACAAGTGTTTCTTATTAGGCTCAACACACTTTACTTCACTTTGGAGACATTTTGTCATTTGATAAACATTTCATAGAGAACTGTTAATGCAATGATTATTTCTAGCACTAGCAAGGTATATATATATATGTATATATGAATATATAAATATGTACATACAAAACGATACACATATGACATATATATGAAATTTCTTCTGTAATGAACATGTCACTAGAAAATATTGAAAGATGAAAAAAAATCCATTAACAATAGCATGATGTGTCTTTATTCATTTTAATTGTGTATATGAAACACAAATATACTTTTATATATTTCTATATGCTAGTGAAAAAGACAGTGAACTTTATTATAATAATTAAAAAGGAATAGAAGCTATGTCTGGCCATTCCTGATTTTTACTTTGGTTTTATGATCTCAAATTCTTCCCACACTTATTTTACCCAGAGCACGACAATAGTAGCAGGAAAGAATTCTCTGATAGATACAGATTAAAGGTATTTCCTTGATTGAAACATTTTTAAAATAAATATTGGATGGAAGAATTATAATTAGTTTTTAAGCTTTTTTCTTTATAGTTTTAAGGATTTTCTAAATAGTCTAGAATATATTTCCTATGGAAAATACAGTTTTTTTAAAAAACAAATAATTTTAAAATTTATAATTACATATTTTATAAAATTAAAAAACATAGTAACATGTTTATACTTTTTATATTCTATATTTTTATGATCATGCAGTAAGAATAAATTACCTATCAGATGTAATAGTTACTACTTATTTGCGAATGTTGCTTTTTGATATAATTTTCTGCATATATTAAACGTTTATCTGTATTCACTATAGCATGTATAGGTGTAGGCAAATAGTAATTACTTATTTACAGTGTATAATTAAACTGTGTATATACATTATTAATTAATTAATTCAATAAATATTGATGGAGAAGTACGAGACTAACATCACCCCATATACAGTAAGTTCCCACTATTCACCTAATAAGTACTCAATAAATATTAATATTATACTTGTTGAGGAACAGAAAAAAAGAGAAATGAGTTGGAATGCATGCACACCTAGAATGTTGCGCATACCGCAGGCACTTTGGCAAATTTAGCGGTTGTAATCAGGGAAATAACTTTCCCAAATCGCAACACAGCTGAGCATCAAAGGCATGGCTCAAATCCTCACATTCTTTTCTGCCAAATTCCACTTTCTATCATAACCTGAGATGAATAAATTTCAAGAAAGTATTTACAGAGTATTAAGAATCTCCCCAGTGCTCTTTTAACTCTCAAGAGATGAGAAATATCAATCTTTTCTTAGAAGTCGTCAGCACTGTGAGCAAGGGTACTGGATATTTGTTTACAATATATAGTCACTTGTTAAATCCTGTCCCTATTTTTTTCCCTTTGTGCTTTCTGAGTGTCAAGGAGTGTGCTCACCATTCAGACTCCTAGAGGAAAAGATTTGTCCTTCTGATACGCTTTTTTTTTTTTTTTTTGTAGAGACAGAGTCTCACTTTATCGCCCTGGGTAGAGTGCCGTGGCGTCACACTGCTCACAGCAACCTCCAGCTCTTGGGCTTAAGCGATTCTCTTGCCTCAGCCTCCCGACTAGCTGGGACT